>JARFOD010133960.1:0-13592 GCA_031763545.1 Mopalia muscosa
TGATCCTCTTTAATGAATGATAACCAGAGTTACGATAAGATTATGAAAATGGAAATTAATGTATTGTATTACACATAGAAAGTTTTACTTTTTTATAGAATATGGTTTTTGGGTGGTCTTCCCCTTTAAACAAATACAATAGGGTTGAAGTCTTCATGCTGTTTAAGTCTGGGTTGTTTTTTGCTATACATAGGGATTCGTTTATTTTCAGTTTGAAGTCTCAATTGCTCAATTGTAAAATTGTATAGGAGCATAGATTTGGATTATGATTAGTAGCTAAATAGTGTTGTCCGCTGCTATACAGCGTTGTCCACTGCTAAACAGTGTTGTCAACCGTTTCACGATATCCCTGCTGATATCGTATTGCTATATATTTGCAGTTTATAGCAGCCCATAAACATTGATAAGAACCAAAAATATACAAAATGATAAAACCCTGACCCAGTAACTTACATTGATTGATTGATTGATGGCTGTTTTACGTCGTGCGTAAGGGTATTTCACTTATATGGCAACTGTGTATTTCAACAATAACTGACACTAGCACAACCAGGATTTGAAGCGTTTCAATAAGGTTGTAAAGTTCATTTTCCACCAATGCTAAATAAAGACAGCATTGCTACTCTTCAAACAAGCTGCCCTTAGCCAGAGGGTCGTAACTTTACAAGATAATCTTACCATGCACAAATTTAGTTTCTTTGATGGAACTTTAACACCGTTCTTAAGGTTATTTCACCCGCATGACGGCGTGCCAGCCCAACTGGTGAATTTTGTTTGTTTGATTGGTGTTTAACGTCGTACTCACTTATATGACGACGGGCACAAATACAGAACATCCCAAACAAATTTGCTTCCCGTTACCCTTTAGCTATGCGAACACCAGGGCAACAGAAAGCAACCTCTTTTCTTGCCTCTTACAATCGGCCGAGGAAGCCGAGGCAGTATTCTGCAGGTCCATGGCCCATCCGCTCCCTCACGGGGCCCCAACTGGTGAAAGAAACTACCCTGGACGCCACTGGCAACACACAAGGACAGCACAGGACAAATGAAGCACAGTGTCGTAATACAATGACATCAAAAACAGATCGGCGTTACATCGCCCTATTGCTCTCGGAGCACCAGAGAAACAAATTACGTACTGATTGTTGTG
This sequence comes from Mopalia muscosa, assembly GCA_031763545.1. Lineage (NCBI taxonomy): Eukaryota > Metazoa > Mollusca > Polyplacophora > Chitonida > Mopaliidae > Mopalia > Mopalia muscosa. Next base: position 1,151 of record JARFOD010133960.1, read on the forward strand.
TCTGTCAGGTTATTTGGATTAAAGTGGGTCGGGTTTCCCGGTTTCACCTGAAACCTAGACATGCTTTTCTTGAAAGCCACCGTGAAATCCACAGCATTCTGCCTTCCAATCGTATCGTCATAACCAGGACATGCGTCGAACCAACCCGCCATTAAACCTGTTGAAAGATAATTAAAAATACTGGGATATTGGTGATGTCATTCTAGAAACATAATCAAAAATACTGGGATATTGGTGATATCATTCTAGAAACATAATTAGAGAATAAATCATCATTGCGAAAGAAAAAAAATTATCTGTACAGCATACCTCTGCCTGGATAGAAGTGATTATCAACTGTTTGAACACACTCCACAAATGGAAGCAAGGTAAACGCACATTTCTTGGATGCCAGTTTGCACACTGAAAACAGAATGTCAGAATCCGTCTTTAGCCTACTTGGTTATGAATAAGTCTTTGGCAACATTCATCACTAATGTTTTGACTATTGTGTTATCATATATTGATTGAATGCTTACTAGGTGTAATGGACTGGTCCCAGTGAAGATAACATTTTTTATACTATTTATAAAGATATTTATTAGTATTTCGTTATTTTGCGATAACACTCTCTTAGTTTGAACATATTCTAGTTCAGACAGTAAGAAACTGTTATCCTAAAATAACGAAATACTATTAATCTTCACTTTCTAAAAGACACAAAAATTATTCAAGATATTTTATAAACATTAATCAGGATATTAAGTCCACAATTGTCTTTTAATTTTTACAAATATCTGTGCAAATTTGTGATTTTTAAATTGCGATTTTAAGACAGCTTTTATTTGTTTAAGTTTGCACTGTTTACATTATAAAGCTTCCATTGCCTGTATGTACAAAGATGGGGGACAAACCTTCATACACGAGGTCAACCGTAAAACCCTGAAGAATGCCGGCGTCATCTCTGCAACAAAATGTTACAATAACAAAACGTAGGTGATCATATAAAATATTTTATATTTTCCGAGTGTATTTTCAGTAGTCTTAAACACTGACGGCGAAGTTACCTCCCGGTTTTCCACCGTAATAAGGCAAGAAACAGTGTGAACAGGACAACCCGTCGTCATATCAGTGAAATACCATTGAGTACGACGTTAAACTCCTCAAAAACCAACAAATAAATCTTCGTATATTGACCGGCAACAATCACATTTTGTTGAACTGGACATAATTGTTCATATTATTTTTACAACCTACAATCAGATGTGCAAACTACTTCAACAGCTCATTTCCACTTTAGTTTGTTTGTCTGTCTGCTTAACGTTGTACTCAAAGGTATTTAACTTATATGACGACGAATTGACCCCTAAACACTCCTTGCCGGATTACGGTGGAAACCCATCCGGAAGCCTCGTTAAACTACCCCCCCCCCCTCCCCCCCCCCCGGATTACTGGCGCCACATCGTGTGACGCACTCATTTACAGGATGGTCGACAGACGGACTTGATCCCGTGAACAGTCATTTAACTTCGGATACGTACTCATAAAAGTATGGTTTTCGATTTGCACCTGTTGAAAATACCCACGTCTTTTCTGGTTCCTGAAATAAACAATGCAATGTTAATAACTTTATTAAAATATTTAAATATATTAAATATTTACAGCGTAAACCAATACCAATGCATAAAATATGGAAGCCAGTAGGATACATTTTTTTTTTTCATTTACCGTATAATCGAAGCGCATGCCCACACTTATTACTTAACGTATATACCTGATCGGGCAATACACCCATTAACCGTTCAAGGAAGTTTTGTAATGTATATCTTTGGCGACGATCGTCTTTACGCGATGCCTCCATCCTTATCAATGTCTAGGGAATTGATCATTTGAAAATAGAATTGATGCCATTTCCTACGTCGAGACATTGAACCTAAGATACACCCGAGCATCTTGATTTGGACTTCTTTTATTCGCTGGTCTGTGGCAAATGTCGTCTCGAATATTGGCGGAAATTAATGCGCGATGGCCTAGCATAGCGTACGAGTGCATCATACTTTGTACGTCATACCAGATAATCGCGCATTAGTCTGGACCACTATAGAAACTCTCGCGAGAATACGATTTGGGAATCCGTGAGCTCGGCTATTGAATGAAACTTTGCATCTGGAAGATCGGACTCAACTGAGACTGGGAAGTTATTCCGCATCAGAACCATGTATAGTCAATCGCGGTTGAAACCGTGTTCCAATTACAAACCTTAAAACAGAGAAATGACTTTCATCTCAACATTATTGTTTTCCCATTAACATATTACGTAATTAAGATCACGTAAATTAACTATTATTTGTAAGCCGAGATATTTTGAATGATAAGCCGTAGATGATACACGTTTGTAAATGCTGCATAATTTTTGGAACAAAGGGGCATCATTTTGTTGAATTACCCATGTTACAATTACTTCAACCAATTAAAACTTTTTTTAAAAGATGTGCTGGGGCATATGGGACGTGGACGTGACACATTTTAGAACACCTGAGCGTACGTTTGCGTTATATTAATTAGTCCAAGGGAGACAATTTGTCATTGGTTCCAATAAATCGACATTAACCATCTTCCATAACCAAGAATTTATTCCAAGCTACTCTACATACTGCCCATGTCGGAACATCCGTCGACACTTACCGTACCGGTACAGTTATCTCGGAGCATGTCGGTACGTCCTTCGACACTTTCCGTACCGGTACAGTTATTTCGGAGGTGACTGGAAACATTAATATTACACAATATAACTAACCACCGGATAGTTTGTGCGCATGCGAGGAAATCAACCAAAGTAATCCGCGGATTTGTATCAAAAATCCAATCAAACAAGCCCGTTTCTCTGGGAAAATCACATTTAAATAAAATAATAAAAAATGTACTGCTATTAAAATTCACATTTGTGCTTCATCGTGTTAAACATGCTCGAATCAGTTGTTGTTTCCGTTCAGTGAGAATGTTGGACGTAATTGTTGTTTTAATTGTAAACATTCCACTTCATGTTATGAACATAAAGTCCATTAAATAAAGGACAGTTTGCTGCTATTTTTTAATTTTTGATCACATTCTATCGGTAGAGATACGGATTAAATAAAAGCTTTATCTTCCATTAACAAGACGTGTAGCGTTGCATCTCCTTGTCATTTATATACGCCTCAGGCAGTTAACTAGATGCGAATACGTATTTTTTGACTTATATAATACAGTCAATAGTGATACGGCGTCTCACCGCGCGAAACCTTTAGAAAATAGGTCTGGCTGTATTGAAAATAATATAGAATCTGTATGGCCTCTTATATCGCCAAACACATTTTGTCATGTCCGCTGCATGAACACTCAATGAGTGGCGATTCCCAACTGGGAGATACCCAGGCATGTCCCGCGACATCCCGTTCTAATTTTAATCGACCAAAGATTAGTAGGGTATACCGACGTAAAAAAGGACGTCAAGCGGCCGTTTTATGGGTCGATCTAACACGCAAATATCCAAGAGAGAAGTCGGAATGGTTTAAATCAAGGTAATGCCATACCATTTCTTATATTGGGAGACGCAGTATCATGGTAGCGTTCGCTTATTTCTAAAGGTTAGGAAGACTCAAGTAACGTATCTAGAAGCTTACCTGTTCAAGCTGTATGGACAGTGAAGCCGATAATCCGCTGTTAATAAACGACAGGAACATCATTAACAGCACACACAGAGACATGGTCGTCATCTGGGGGGAGGCAATATACACATAATTTAGTTTAAAAACACCAGTATATTCCAATCTTGAAGATTAAAACTTATCTCATTTACTAGATTAAAAATAAACAATGAATAAGATATACATTTCTGGTCGAAGTGGAAAACTCAGATTTTTAACGGGTAAGTTTTAAAATATTCTTGCAAATCTGCTTGGCCATGTTTACCTGTACAAACGGTATGTAAGATATTGGACCAATTTTACATATAAAATAACTGTACCGATTTCAAATAATTCATGAACATTGACAAATTTCACACAGGCTAACTCAATAATGAGAATCTGCTGATTGTTTCAATATCTCCGTGGATACGGAATATTATTTGCTTCCACTCGGTTTTGATGAATTTGAGAATGCAATCCCATCAGTTGTCCTAATTGGATCAATGTACAATCCAGTTTTAAACGTTAAACGGATAGGCTTACAAAGTCAAGCGACAATTGGATAAGAAAATAAGTAATATGTGATACTAACCCACACATATTTTACTACGCTTAATTTTTCACTTTAAAATAATTTATCGAAGTTGAAGATAAATACCTCGCCCAAATATTTCTCAGGTCACAGACACCTTGTCGCTTTCCCTTTGAAGAAACCGCCCGAACTTCTCCGAGTTTGATTCCGGGGGTGTCAGTGATAACGTGAGTTGGGCCGATAATTTGAAATATTTAGACTTGACACGTACTCTGCCCTAAGACATGACTGTAATCTTTGTGTCTTTTAGAAAGTGAAGATTAACAGTATTTTCGTTATTTTGGAATAACACTTTCTTATAGTTAGAACATATACCTGTCCAGAAAATTTTGTAGGTTGAAACCCGTCCGGGAATTGAACCCACGACCCTCAGAGTTAGGCACCGAATCGCCAGCAGTAAATGCAGGCTATCTAGACCACTCGGCCATCCGCCCTTCTACAAAAATAGAAGGTTAGTCAGCTGGAGTCTAGACAGCGGACATTCACTACCCCTCTGACAGGAGAGTGACACAGCTCCCAAAGCTGAAAGCAATGAATAATGAATAACTTTCTAAAAGACACAAAAATTATTCATGACTGAGATGATGTTAAACTTTCTTTTCCCTGACATTGAAATATTTTGTACATAGCTGTAGGGTTCAATGGCTGGCAAGTTTTGATTAAAAAAAAAAATTGAGCACTGCATAAAAAAACCCAAAGCAAACAAATCTATATAATATTATCAACTTAGAAAAACACATTCAGGGACACCTTAATATATAGACATTATACAGGTTCATTTAATTCACTGTGAATAAATACAAATTTACATAAGATGTAGATCCCTACAGTCATTTCAATCTGATTAAATGCAATACAATTCACAAACTATTAACACATTCACAGTGGTGTAACTTTTAATTGTATGGGGCGATTCCCATTTGGGCGAGTCGACTTAATATGGAGATTGACCAGGGGCCGGTTGCTTAAAGCACTATTAAATTTAATAGTCTATTAGATGAGGTCACGCCATGTTGTAGGTCTATATCTAAACTGGTATAAGTGATTTAATCCGGTGTTAGGGGCTTATACTCTTTTGAGCAACTGGCCCCAGGTCAATTTTCACTTGCACGATATTTATTAAATAATTGAACTTTAGGTTATTTCACTCATATGACCACAAAGGGTGAAGGAAAATCAGCCTCGTCACCACTGGCGACAAACATAGATAGGAGAGGACCATCTCTAAATGAATACAAGACATCACAAACATATCCGCTTCATGATTGGAGTATAGCGCGACACTGTCCCAGCCTTAAGGGTGAAAAAAAATTCCACTATTGACACAACTGGCAACAAACAAAGACAAGACAGGACAAAATACTGCCCTTTGCCCTTATAATTTCAGAAAAAAGATTTCTTCGTTCTGTTAGCCCAACTATTTGGGGCTGTATAATATTTAATAATTCATACATCACACTGGCCAGGTCCAAACAACAATAATTCGACAAGGCTTATTTTGCCCGCTTTGATACTTTTGTTGGAGTTGTTTTGTGGGATTTTCATAAGTTACATCATTACGCTGTACAAAATAGTTCCTGCCATGTATAACTACCATTACAGAACAATAACATAATCTTGACAGAAGAATGCAAAATTCGCCATCACAAAAGGTTCAACTTATTTTTATATAACCATCATTGATAAATTGGGGCCTATTTAGAATATTTCACTCGACTTATACAAGATTGGCTGCGTAGAACTTCAACAATATCAAAACTAACATTACCATAAAATTGAAGATGAATTTTTCTATAAGTGAATGCATCAGTATAAGTTCAAATTTTGTTCGTTTGTTTAGGGATTTAAGACGTACTTCAGGTTATTTGACTTATTTCACTCATTTGAGGGTTAACCAGACCAATGGGTAAACAAAACGAGGAAATACCAACAGCTCTCCTTTTATCCTGGTGCCCACAGGGCAACCCGAGTCCCTCTCACACATACGTCAAGATTTCTTTCTGCATTTGAAAAGCGGCTATCCTGAGCAAAGCATAAGCTTACAAACGTGGCAGCTTCACTTTGTTTGTTTGATTGGGGTTTAATGTCGTACTCAAGGGTATTTCACTTATATGACAATGAATTGTCAATTTCACACTGCTCCTTGCCTAATTGACAGTGGGAAACCTCGTAAAAACCACCCTGGAATTCCTCAAGCCACATCTTGTGACTTTCTGGTATACCTGAAGGTCCACAGACGGACTCTCTAAACGATACATTGAAGTAGGCTCAGAAAGCACTCACTAACCATTAAGCCACAGCCGTTTCACTTTTGGAACTCCTATCATAAGTTCTGGAGTTGCACATTCATAGGGTTAAAGTCTAAGGAATGTTTCACTGTAAGACTACAGATTGACCAATTCTTAGATTGCCTGACTAAAATTCCGTGGAAAACCAAGAGAAAATCTTTAGAAAAAAATTGCAATTATAGGGGCCCCCAACTTGTGCTTCCTTCATACTTGGTAAAAATCCCACTTAAGAACTCAAATCTATGGCCATTACAAGGTCATTAGAACTTTCAGCCAGACACTCCAATCTGGCCCCAGTGCAGCAAATTGGCTAAAATCTAAGAGAATTTAACAATTATGCGGATGTCCGTGTGTCTTTTGATCCATTCAAACTTCGGGGGTTACTGATGGACAGTGTAAGGTTGCAACCTTTGTCACGACAATTCAGAGAGTTTAGAAGGCTCAAATGTCTTATGCTATCAGTGTTTATGGATCAATACTTTGTATTGTAAGATATTGAAGGGAATTAAAAAGAATTTTGTTCAGCTTTCTACACAATTTCAGTTAAATAAATATGATATTTCAACAGGCACTGTTTTTTGGATGCTGATTACTCTGACGGAAACTTTTCACTGGCCTTGATGTCACTTTTCTTTTCTCTTTGGACACCAAATGAAAATATATATTGATTTCTGATGACAATGAATACAAAAAAGGCATTTATGGGATAAATAGAATCTCAAACTCTTGACCCAGATATCAAATTTATGAAACTAGTAGGTAATTTTCATTTATTCATCGCCGGAGACTTGAAATAAATTCAAATTGCTACCCTTGTTTCACAAATTTGACATCTCTGGGTCACTTATCCTCTATGTATTTTTACAACACATGAATAGTACAATAAAGAAACATTTGTGATAAAAAATTACAAATTGAAATAAAACTTTCCTGATGTAGAGAATACCTTCCTATTGCGTCTCTAAATAAATGAGGATGTACAACAAATATCATAACAATTAGCATGGATTATGTCCCTTGTGTTTGAACTCTTCTGTAATTTTGTCACTCACTTTCCTCCTCCTATGTTGAGATTCTCTAATATTTTTTCAATAGTTTCTAGAGATTTTGTCTGCGTTATTTGCTCTCGAGACTGCTGAGCCTGTAAAATAAAAAAAATTTAAAATTCAATCATATGATGAAAAATATAATTGATCCTACTTGGCCACCATCAAATGAGAAGCCATTTTTTCTCCTCAGGATTGCAAAAAGGTAATATACATGTCATATAAAGTAGTTAAATAGCATTATACCCACAATTAAAGGTGATTCACTATTTCTGCTTAGTCTTGAAAATGATTTTAAAATGAATCATAGCACTGATTCACCAGGGGGAGAGTCCTATATTGTACACACAAAAAAAGGTTTACTATGCATGTTCATACTTTAACACTGTTTTATGAGTGCAGGCCTGTTCTGTAATATTTTTGGACATAACCCTAAAATTGGTCCTCTAAAACGTTTTGAGATAACCTAACAGTTTAATTTTTGACTGGTTTGCTGAGTTTTTAAATACATACATGTGCCTTGGTGAAAAATAAAGCAAAATTGCTTTAAAACACAAACTTCCTTAGTTATTGGAAGACAAAATTTGTTTAAATCCGTGACAAAAGACTGAAAACAATTTGGGAAATCTATGAATAGGTCCTCCTAAATTAAGTTTACATAACTATGGGGAAACCCAGTTCTGACAGTTCTCCCCCAACAGTACAGGCCTCCAAGTGGCAATCATATACAGTATGACAATCATTTGACAGGTCAAGAAATCTTATGCATGTTTTGATATTCTTGCGAGTTGAGGCAAGGGTGAAAATGTGCATTTTGACCCTTGCCTCAGGAAAGCTAAGTATTTAGAAAGCCCAGAAAGGTTGGTATTGAATTCCAAATACCTGATATTTTTCTTTCAGTTGTTTAGCTGCCCATGCAGCATATTTTGTATTTGATTGTCGTTCTGTGGCATTTTTGGAATGTACAGAGGCGAGGGTACTGGCCGTCTGAAAGCAAAAAAACAAATTTTATGAACAAGGGTATTATTATCGTAATTTTGGCATAGCATTTATTTTGTTTGAATGTATTATACTTGGCAGATGAAGACCCGTGCAGGAGTCAATGCCAAATACCCCCAGGGGCTTAGCCAGAAATCAAAAGTATAAGGTCCAAAATGGTCATTTTGCACCATTTTTCAAATAACTGGGTGTCCAATTTTGACAGTTTTCCTATCTCCTGCATATTAAAGTTTATTAAAACAGGGTGTCCAAATTAGGCACCCGTTTCACTTTAGGGTGTCCATTTGGATGGGTGGATGGGTGTCTGCCTAAGCGCTGGAAGCCAATGGACACCTCATAAAAAGCGATTGCCGGGGCCACATGGGGTTAAACATCATACTCAAAGGTATTTCACTTATATGATGACTTCATACTGTCCTTTCCAAATTACAGTGAAAAAACGTGAGGAAACCTCGTAAAAAACAACTACGCCAGACCTAAATCTTGTGACTCGATCATTATACCTGATGGCGCACGGACGGCTTGATCTGGTGTTTGGTACATCAAAGTAGGATTAGTAAACCACAACCATGGGCCTCACAAAGAGTTATTTTAGAACTTAAGGTAGTTTACTTATATGATGGATAGGCTACTTTTTTCAAATGTGGCAAGGAAACTAGTTGTTTCAAACAATATAATAATAAAATATTTATTACAGATGTAACCTGTCATTTTGATAGGCAGATTTTTAAACGGTTAAAAAGACAGGCAGAAATTCTGAATTTTAACATAATGACAGAATGTAAAATTTTGAAAGGCCAAATTCCTCAAAAAAGCGACAGACTGTCTACAGGGTTATCCACTTCTCACTTTGTGGAAAAGCAAGAGGAAACCCTGCAAAAACCATATCGAAATTGTTGCAGTCATGTTGGACTTACTTAGATACAAGATGTAAACAGGGTGATACGAATGCTACATTGAAGGAGGCTGATGCGCTCACCAATGAACAGCAGCCAGAAAGGCTGATTAATAAAGAGGACTTACCAGTAGAAGTCCATATAAGCCCCTCATATTATTAGGGTTAAGTTTTATAGACTGGGAGTAATAGGCTCGAGCCAGGTCTAAATTCTCAACTCCCCCTTGTGTATAACGAATCTGAAATGAAAGAAAAATATTCAATTTATTTATTGGTTCGTTTGATGTGGGATAAACATAATCCTCAAGGGTATTTCACTTATGTGAACACAGATTGTCCACTTCACACCGTTCCTTGTCTAATGTTGCTGGGAAACTGGATTGAAACCTTGTAAAGACCACCCCCACAATTGTCGGAGCCAGATTGTGCAACTCACTCATATACCTGATAGTCGACAGACAGATTTGATCCTGAACAGTTCATCAAAGAAGGATTCCTAAGCCATGGCCGTGGGCTAGCTCAAATGGGTTTGATTTTTTTTGTTTGATTGGTGTTTAACGTTGTACTCAAGGGTATTTCACTTAAATGACGACGGATTGTCGGCTTCACACAGCCTTATTATGGTGGAAAACCGGGAGGAAACCGAGAGGAAACCGGGAGGAAACCTCGCGAAAACCACCCCCGCAATTGCCGGATCCACATCATGTAACTCGCTCATATACCTGATGGTCGACAGGCGGACTCGAACCCTTGAACGGTAAATCGAAGCAGGTTCAGTTTAGGAAGCGCACATGACTTAATGAAGAAAAATGGAGATCTCCTGTACAATATAAACTAAATTTCGCCGACCCATGTTTGGCTGAAATATTCTATTGTATGCCTTACAGATAGCAAATTTCCCACTTTTGCCAAAATTTCATATTTTAAATGGGGAGTTTTCGAAAACTGAAGACCACTGTTCTTTCAAACCAGTAATCGTTCACACGTAACAATTATATTTTCATTCATTTTCTTCATACTTCCAGGAACATTTATGGACAATTTTCATCAACGTTGTATTGGCGGAAATTACCAAAAGACACAAACGAAAATACTTTGTTGAAATGGACACCTCCTATTTTAAGTACGATATATGTGATATCTTGTATCGACATTATCGGAGCATGGTGAAAGACACCAAGTTGTTTAACATCTAAAAATGCTGTAAATTGTAATATGCGCATTTGTTTTCAGTCAATGTCACTTCCGTTAAAATCTGCTGTGCTAAAACTCTGCAGATCTGGTGGGTGGCGGAATCGTACATAGGACATTTAAGAAACTTGGCCGCGCCCACTGGCCTTTCAATTTTCTATACACAGCATGCGCTTCTTGTAAAGTGAATTGTGCCTCCTTCTATTTATAGCTCCATGAAATAATTAAGTTGCTATGATTTGTTTATGGTTGTATGTTTGCACGTGCTCATTGTGTGTATGATCTTATTAAAGAAGTTGCAGAATTATAAAAAAAAAAGTCTATTTGTTTTTCATTTGTATATAAATAATCAAGTAAATTTGGACTTTTTGTCCCCTAGTGCCTATTGTCCTACACCCGTGATAAACATTCTTATGGCTCGTAATTAAAGATGGCGCTGTCCAGAAACTCTTCACACTGTATGTAGAGCTGATGACCAGTCCTACAACTCACTAACCACACATGTACTTCTTTACAATACCTCCTCTTCCTATGCTCCCATAAGTAGGATTTTTAATATCCAAAAAAACTAAAAATTTAAAAAAATTTAAAATAAACTTTAAAAAAAAGCAAACGGTTTGATATGTTTTTTGATATTTACAATTCGTTCTGTTGCTCTTTATATGATTTAAAAAAAAAAAACAAACAAAAAAAAGTTTTGTTAGAAATAATAAATGCATAGAATTGTAAATGTGCTCTCGCCACAGGGTAGCTGAAATACCGCTAAATGTGGCGTAAAACAATAATCAATCAATCAATTATTTTTTTCAAGATTGTACCACTGTAAAAGAGCACAATGCTATCTAGTAAACATTGTCACACTTTTGAGAAATTCCTTCTGGATATTTTTTAATGTTTTTTGAAGATGTATTTTTCCTCTGTATAAGACTTTCCAAGGTGGGATAGACAAAAACATCCACTCGGATCGTTTTACTCAAAATTTCTATAAAACAAATGAGGCACCTTTTAATAGCGTAAGGACCATTCGACTCGGACAACTAACATATTGTTATCGTTATTAGACTTCGAGAAATAAATCATGAAAATGCAGTCTATTATTTCTGTTTACCATTCTACTCGGTCAACTAATTTATTGAGTGCTATCATTGCGCTTCGAGAAACAGTAGCAGTGTATTTTTTCTATTGGCATTAAGTCATTTTGTCAATTTTTTACAAATAATAATTGGATTTTCACCACATTCACATCAATGTAATCTTGGGTAATTTAGCTTTCCTTAAATATATACATACACATGTATATGTTACAGATTTGAATTCTTCTGCTCAAAATACTAACAGCGGGGGTTCTTAAAATTGACCAAGGGGTCCAGCAAGACCTTAATTGACTGGAAAAAGACGTTTGACTATGAAGACCATCAGATACTGCTTAAGAAAAACCTTTATCATCTTCAACTTTGATTATTGTAGTGTCATATCGGGAAATGCGACTATAAGCACTCTAGACTTCAAAAGAGGGCTGTTAAGATTATGCTTATGGTTCCGAAGTTGTATTTCGCACATGTAATTGGATACACGTAAAACAAAGAATAAACTGAGATAAAGCAGTCATAACATTCAATGTTACCATGGACTGGCCCTTCCCTTCCCTGTCTAAACAACCTATTCTCTAAAGTGTCCATAGATACAAGAACTGGAGTACCATCATTTAAAAAGAGATTTTTTAATAACTTTTAAGTATTCCGTGTCAAATAACGCAGTTCAATCCCAAATATTATCAGACTGTC
>JARFOD010133971.1:0-13591 GCA_031763545.1 Mopalia muscosa
AAACCCCCCCCCCCCCCCCCTTCTAAATATATATAATGTTAATATAATCATCCTTTGTAAATACACGCGAAAGCCACGAAATGATAAAAGTTGCATTTTTTACTCCCGAATAACAATAGAGTCTTTAACGCCTTAGCTACAATAGTCCATACTCTCTTCGGGTTTCCCAGGTTTCAAAAGCTATCAGCTATTTATATTCTTAATCGACCAAACGGCAACCTGAACGCTGTGCCTAAAAATCACTCACAATTATACCTCTTTATCTGTCTAAGGTATTCTCTTATTCCATTCATACCCAAAAGACCTGGGCACATATTCACACAGTCTCCATACTTTGTAAAATTGGGACTCGGTGTTTCCTCCTCATGTACCCGTCCTACAAGATCAACAGGGTCCATAACGACAAAAACATCAATGTTCGGCAAAGATTTATCTAAAACCCTCAATTCTAACTCAATGTGGCAAAGTAAGGAATCTCTGAATCATTAGCTTTTGTTTGTTTATTTATCTGTTTGATTAAAGTTTAATGTCGTACTTAATGATATTTCACTTATAGGACGACGGAATATCCACTTCTCGCTGTTATTTGCCTTATTACGTTGGAAAACCACAACCACAACTACAAGCATGGGCTTAAACGGCTTCCATATGTAGAAGAATGGGGCAATTTGTGACGTTCAGTGTTAAACTTCTCTTAAGGGAATTGGTTACCATGGTAACGGCGGTGTATCAGTAAACTGAATGGTAAATAAAATACCTTCATGTTCTTGAGTAAACTTTCATGCTTACGGTCAGAATGATTTTATACTCTACATACTTACGTTGGATTCATACTCAAACTGTATATTTGATGACTATATAACCTATACCTATATAAGTTATACCCTGATAATGCGAACTTATATGTTCAACAATTATTTTCATAAAAGCAAGTTCTCACTTCACATTTAACGGTCATATCCTGAGAATATGACCATTCAGAGTATATAACGTTAATAATAAATGTACATTATGTTTGTGATCAATTAGAATGATTAACATTCATTAATGACCGACTTAATTGCAGAATCTGTTGTAGAACCAGATTTTGAAGCTACATAAAAGGGTTTACTGTTTAGTTTGAGTAAAGTTATTGGATTTTAATGTTGTGTTATTGTTAATCCCTAAGGGATGGTCTGAGGTTTATATTTATGACTGTAGCAGCTTAGCAACACTGTTTGTATGCGGGCTTTCATCTGGTTAGGACAGGGACCTTGGGCATTTAAATCAATATTATCTTTAAAACACTGTCATTCAAGTTATGTTTACTTATACTTTGTGTGCTATCATGTCGAAACAAACATCTGTTAACGGGTAAAGTGGGACTTCATTCTAATACATTTCAAATGAAATAATCATCCTTTATTTTTTCGTGACTTTAGCAGTTTTTTTTATAAGGTTGATTATATTAACAACACATATATAGAAGAGGAGGATTTCAAGAATATAAATATAATGCTGTATTATGATTTAGTTTAACTAATAATTTTTAATAATGGACCTTTGTTTATAACTCTTAGTTTTCTTAGATGGTTGGAGATTCGATGCTACAAACAAATTGTCAGAATAAAAAAGATTGCATTACTTCAGAAAATTGATCATGAACGAGGTAAACCGGTCGTAAAATAGTTCAAAAATACATTTGACCTAATTCTTTGCTTTCATTGTTATGTGTATCGTACTTGGAAAAATGTCGACTCCTCGGCTGTGATATTATACCTATAGTACTGAGTTTGTGCATATTTCATCTTAACATATACAAAATTAAAAAAATTGTCATTCAGATTTTTTATATCTTTTTTCGTTTGTTAGAAATAGTTACCAAAAGTGGAAAATGCACTATTTTTTTTTACCTTTAAGACAATATTGCAAGAAAACAGGAAAACAGGAAAAAGTGGATGGCGGTTTTTTGGTTTATATAATGCAGTATACGTTAATTTACAGTTGATGTAAATGGTGTGAAAGAAGTAGCAATTTGAAAAAAGAGGAAGCAAAACCATGCTTTTTATGCAAACAATTTTTTTCTGTTTGTTTTAGAAAAATCCACAGTAGTTTAGAAATCAACTAGAAACCTCGAAATGTAAAAATAATAGGGGCTAAGAATATCCTTAATATCAACAAATATATGTTTCAACACAAACATTCCCAACAAAACAATATTTTGCCTAGAAAAGGTATCGCTTCCTAGTTACGCAAATCGCTTCGCGAATTCTCGCCTCGCCCCATCGTCTAACAATGTTGTGTAAGCATTGCTTTAACTGGCTTCCATACAGAACAGCAGACTGACTCTTCCGCGTCTGAGATGGATGAAAAGACTTCATTGGAATGCACTTATGAAAAAAAAACAAACTCAAAAAGCCTCAATAGAATTAATCCCTGGTTTGCGAAACCTGATCCAGCATTGACATCGAAAATCGGCCCTGTATCGGACCTTATAATTGGGGCGACACTGACATAACATTGCATCGACAGTATAGGCCCTTTTCAGTCATGCCAAGGCTGGCCCAGATTTTTCATATTCTGGCTGAATGTTCGGATACTTGCCGCATAGGCCTACTGTACCGGGCCGATTATGCGCCAATGTACACACCGATACAGGCCAGCAATCGATATAACATATGATCTATCCATAAGACGCTATCGGGCCATGATCAGCCCGGCACCACAGTGTTTGCTGGATAGAATGGTTATGCCCTTTGGAGCCGCCACAGAACGACCTTGTGTTGACACTGAAACTTTCGATCACTCGATTCATAACAAATACAATTTTCAGTTATAGGCCTATGAGTGTTTGGTCATTACATTTGGAGGCGTTGTAAAACAATAATTTAATACTGGCTATGGAAAAGAAGTTTTTAGTGGTTATCTGTAGTGAAATGTAAAACTATCGTATGTGTATATTAAGACTACATCTTATTGGGTTAAACGCATTCAATGAAATATCATGCGTGGTACTGTCTTACAGAATGCATCTACTTATATTTGGAGCTGTAAGACCAACATTTCTGTAAGATCTGTACATTGCATTATTTTTTTCTCCTGTTCACATTTTATAGATAAATAATGTTGGATGTATTGCCCATGATACTCTTTTTTGATATTGTTAAGTTTTTTGGAATGTTTTTTTTTAGATTTATATTGTAAAATGCGTGCTTCAAGATTATGTATATCGACGGGCGGAAGTGAATAAAGAGATTATCTCACCTCAACTGACTACCTGTTGACTATTGCCACAAACCAATTAGCGAAAGGCCAAGAGATCAATTGCATGACCGTTTGGGATGTGTATTTGAACTGAACAGTATGGAGAACAAACGATTGTGGGTGGTAGAACACACATTTATACATATTAGTTATGCCCCCTGTCGGACTGATAATAATCAACAAAGGTGTGAACGAAGTCTGTGAAGCCGACGTCACTCAAATTGCGGAGTTAAAACTGCCATTTAAAGACATTTTTTAAAAATTCTGTTTAAAAAAAATAGATAAAACTCTATCTCGCCTTTTCATTCAATAAAAAAAAAAATTTTTTTTATTAAATTTATTGGAGTAATCTTAAAACAATCCGGAGATCAATCATTTACATACGTTTAGGCAGTTTTCTCGGCTTTCATTTTTCTTGATTGTTATCTTCTTGATTTAAGATCTTTTTTATCTTGAGTTTATTTCTCGTAAACTATTTGCACTAAGTCTTTGGCACAGACAATCTTAAAGCCATTATCTAAAAAAATGATCATGCACTTTCTTTATGTTGACTTTCGTTTTGAAAATATATAGCAAATATTTTTTAAGGGCAGATTTTTAATTTTTTACATATATATTTATCAGTTGCTCAAAAACTAACTACACAGACATGCAAGCCTGGAAATAAAGAGAGAAAAAGAGTGATAAACAAGGGTCTATTTAAAAAAAAAAATGAATCATACATGACATTATATGTAGAATCTTGAAGTCCTCCCTTTCTAAATATATATAATGTTAAAATAATCCTCCTTTGGAAATACCTGCAAAGGCCACGAAAAGATAACAGTTGCTTTTTCTTCAGCTGACTAGCGGTAGCGTCCTTAAAGTCTAAACATGGGTCTTCCAGAGGGGAAACAATGACGATAGCGTTTAACAATCCGTGGAGCAGATATTAAACATCCTGGTAGCATGGCAATTTCTCCATTGGAGAACTCTGATGTTTAGATTTGTTTGTTTTTTTGTTTGATTGGGGTTTAACGTCGTACTCAAAGGTATTTCACTTATATGACGACGGATTGTCCAATTCACACTGCACCTGACCCTATTACGGTGGAAAACCGAGAGGAAGCCTCGTATTACTATAACGTTATGATTCTGTCACAGTTCTGCGCACATTCATTGAAATATGGAGCAGTGCAATCAAATTACCTTGATATTGAATTTACGTCAAACAGAGTGTTGGTCATCAGTTTGCTGTTAGATTGTTTTCATTTGAATTACCTTACAAATTATGGAAAGCATATATCTTGTCACTTACCGTCAAATATAATTACAAGTAATGCTTAATCATGAAAAGACATAGATTGTGTCATTCATATAAATATTTCATTACAAATGATAGTGCTTTATTTATTAAATACTTTTGTAAGTTTGGTATAAATGTCTTAGCGGGTTAGAAAAAGTGACTATGTCCATAATACAAGGCGTATATTTATTTAATTGGGGTTATTTGCTGTCTACATAGGAATCAATAATTGCCACGTATCTCATTCCCAATCGCAATAAAGCTACAAACAAAACACGGGCAGCGTTTTTGAGTTCTACATTTAATTAGATTGAATAGATCAATGTCCCATATTATTTTAACGTCGTGGAGATGAGCCATGTGCTTCATTTTATATTTTGCTGATCGAGCAAGATGAAGTAATGTCACGTGTTTCTCCAACCAATCAGATGCCTCCTATATCACCCAGACGTCAACGGCTTCCCTGATATAAGACTCACTTATTCAGTAACAACTCATTGTAACCAAATACCTCATACAATCTCTGTAAAGCTGGATTGAATATGTAAGTATACAACCACCAATTTATATCTAGTGGAATCAACTTTAAGGTTCTATTCTACAGCGATAACAAGTATTTGTATTGCATTTTGTGTAACCGATTTGATATAATGCTTAAGGTTTAATGAGGTTACATTTCCCGGCAGTATGCCGTACTCATATTTTATCGATTTTAACTGTCTTCCCGATTTGAGAAAAATATTTTACGGGAATCGATTGGGTCTCTCCTACGAAGCCATACAGAGTCAATATTCGTTTTTATTCAGAAGCAGACCTTATTTCTAAAGATATCGTACAGCTGGACGTCGTATCTATAGTGACTGCACTCCCTATCAAATATTTGCTTAGCTACCTTGTCAACTTTCCGCGACTTCCATTATCTCGGTCCTTTGCCTAATCATGTCGAAACATCCTCCTACACTTTCTGTACCGGTACAGTTATTTCTGAGGTGAATGAAAGCAATAATATTACACGAACACGTGTAATGATAACCGCCGGGTGTTTTGTGCACATGCGTGAAAATCACCAAAGTACTCCGCGGATTTGTATAAAAAATCCCACATCAAACAAGCCCATGTTTCGGTCTCTGGTATAATCATATTTAAACCAAGCATTTGTTTTGCTTATTTCAGGTTCTTCGTCACGACACCCAAGGTTCTCGCAGTTCTGTGCATGTGTTTTGGACCGGTGGTTTCAGGGCCAATTGATGCCAAAGCCACTAATGAGACAAAAAAGCTGTTTATGAGCTTAAAGAAATTAGGTTCCGATCCGGACCAGATTATTTTCGGCCAACAAAGAGCCACTGAGAACGGAATTTATGGTTGGAAAGATCCGTACAAAAAACAGGATAAAGGAGGATGGCTATATACAGTTAAGTCAAATTATTTTTAATGATTAAGAAAAATGTATTATTTCATTTCCCCAAGCAATGGCTGTTTACCTCCACATCCAAGGGATACGAACTGTTAGAACTCTTATTGCATTGTTTTGTATTAAATGAGCTGTCGATAAACTTACAGGTTTGAGAAGGCCCAGTTGTTAGCAGTCATACAAAATAGATTCATCTAATCTTATATCATTTAACGTATGGACTTGTTTACTTTTGGGGAAAGATGGACTAGCCAGTGATAATTACTGCGAAGTGACGCAATATTTCCTGTTACAAAACCGATTATTATAATATACCTACACATGTGGGTTATATCACATTCCATAGATTTATTTGATTTGGGCTTAATCGTCGTACTAATTAATAGTTCACTTATATGACGGTGGGGAGTCCATTTTACACTGTTCCTTGCTTAAATATTGTAGAAAAAAATATCAGGAATGAAACTTCGTAAAACCCATGACTACAAAAGCCACATCGTGTGAATCACTTGTAGCCTAACTCCGATGCTCGACAGACAGACTCAGTTTAGATATCTAAGTCTATAATATATATATCCATATTATGGATCTAATCGTTGGATCAGAGCGGATTATCACCAGTTTATCCCACATTTTATTGCAATTTTGGCATGTTAATGTCAACAAAATGGTGTCGGTCTGCAAAGAAATCTGATATTCGTATGCCTCCATATCTATATTGTTTCTTTATTTTTTCAGTCCAATATGAGCGAACAGAACAAAACGGATGAATTATGCGATATTAAGTCGATGACCGGAGATTATCCAGGTATGATCGGCTTTAATCTGGGAGATTTAGACACAAAAGAATTACAGGTTATCCGTACCTTAACTAAGTTTGCCTATGCCAGAGGAAGTGTGATCACATGTAATATGCCGATGAGTAACCCAGTAACGGGAGGTCCGCTAGTTATAAGGAAAGATAAAGGCGATGTCCTGCATTCTATCAGAAAGATTCTTCCCGGTGGAGTAAAACATGCTAAATATGTCTCCATATTAGACAATTTAGCAACTTTTATAAATACACTAAAAGATGATAACGGCAATATGATTCCAATATTATTCCGTCCGTTTCACGAAAATAACGGAGCATGGTTCTGGTGGGGCCAAAATAACACCGCAAACAATACTTTTGACGACTACATCAATCTTTATCAGTTCACAGTTAAATACTTGCGAGACACAAAAGAGGTCCACAATTTTCTCTACGTTTATGGTCCCAGTGACCAATATGTGGATTTTAACACGGACGGGAAGGCCACAGCTTACATGAAAACGTACCCAGGGAACGCCTACGTCGACGTCATGGCGTTTGATGGCTATGGTAACGTAATGACAGACGACTTGGTCCCAACATACGTTCGCCATGTTCGTGAGCTCGTCACCGAAGCGGGTAAGCGTGGAAAAATTCCTGCTATCGCCGAAATCGGCTTGAGAGATAGCGCCATTGACACCTACCGTACATTCTGGATGGGAAGGATTCTTAATCCTATAAAAGCCAGTTCAGTCACAACGAAACTCGCCTACATACTGACGTGGACGAACCGATGTGCCCAGAAATGCACTGTCTGGGTGCCATACAAAGGTCACGCCTCAGAGCCGGACTTCATGGAATTCTATAGAGATAATATCACAGTCTTCAGCAAAGAAATGCCAAACTTGTATTCATGATTGAACTAATGTATACCCGTGGAGAAAAATAAAATAAAGTAAAATTACCCTGAAAAGCACATCTGTAATTTTGTTTCCCTTTCCTCCGTCACTTTCCTTGCTTTTTTTTGTTGCGGCCCTGTAGGTTGATCCCAGGTAAGTGGTAGAGTACACCCACGGCTGGCATAGCTACGCTAGCTACTCGAGTCCTTTTGAGATAAGCGAAGGTTTCCATGATTATGCATTTTATCTTCAAATATATAGAAGTGGTATAGCTTAACCTTGATTTAAAACATTCCGACTTCTTCTTTGAATACTTAGGTGTTAGATCGATACATTAAACAACCACTTTACCTCCATTGTCACGTGAAAATCAAGCATTTCACAGCAGTATACCCTACTAATTTTTTGACCATTTTAACTCTTCCCGATTTGAGAACGAGATTTGGCTGGAAATGCCTGGGTTAATTGGGAACCATTTCTAGGTAAATGTTCAACGAATGTTTTCTAGCGAGACAATTTTAGAGAGGCCATACAGATTCAATATTGTGTTCAGACAGGCCTTATTTAAGTTTTGTATGGCTGGACGTAGTATCTGTATTAAATGTATAACAGAAGTCTATATGTTACGTGTTCGCATCTACGGCTCCCAGTGCTTATCGTAAGTGCGTCTTAAGCCGACATTTTAAGGCGGGAGTGTTTACAAAATTACTAGGTGTTTAACCAGCCACTCAAACCGCCTCATTTCAAAGACCACCACATCACAGTTTTAAGTTGTAACGTTGTAATTAAGGGTGTCATCTCACATCGAGATTGATTTTCCACTTCACACTGTTCGTTGTTTAAATACAGGGACAATCGGGAGAAAACCTTGTAAAAATACCCCTCGGAGAGTCACATAATGTTTCTCGCTTATGTGTCAAACGGCAAAAAATCGATAAGAACCCGTGAACTGTTCCACACATCGAAGTAAGTTTAGTAGGCCGACACGCCAACTTGTAAAATATATTCCCTAAAGTGAATGCCTTCCCGCCCTGTAACGTAGATTTGTTTTTCAGCAATCAAAGGTTGATTGTGCTCATTCAATAGGCCTATATATGCTTAGAAAGAGGTCTTCTCACCCCCTATTGTGTACAGACATATACCCGCTGACCAATTCTTCGAATGACGAATAACGACAAAAAACGGGATTCGTTATTCCAATGACGACAAAAAAACGGGATTCAATAGTTGAATCACCAATAACGACGAAAAAACGGGATTCGTTATGCGAATCACGAATCACGATAAAAAATGTGATTCGTTATTCGAATCAAGATTTACGACAACAAAAATGAATTCTTTATTCGAATCACGAATAATGACAAAAACAGGATTCGCCATTTAACTTATAAAGGTTGATGTTGCTTTGAAAATATCTCTATTGGGAACGAATATTTTCTAACCCCTCGTGGTGAAGAGAACAACATCCACTAACCCACAATAAACGGGATTGGTCATTGGTCTTACAAAGATTGATGGTGCGTCCGAAATATCTTTTCGCTTCTTTGCTTTATTTGGGTTAACCCTGTGATTAACACAGTTCCTTGCATAAATGCGGTGGGCAATCGGAAGGAAACCACATAAAAAGACCTCCCAGATTGGCACATCATGTGTCACTCAATTGCCAGATGACAAGAAACGGATAAGAACCAGTGAACCGTACATCACATCGAAGTAAGATTAGTAGACAGACATTCTAATAACTAAAGCACGCCCACTTACAAAATATATATTCAATTTTTTTTCTTCTTTATTCGTGATTAGAAGAATGGGTCAGCGGCTATCTTTGTGTTCACAATACGGGGTGGGAAAACGCTGCTTCCGGGCAGATAAATTGATAGAGCACTATCAACCTTTGAGGGCTGAAAGGCATTATTTTTGGCACATATAATTTAGAAGCGGCGTGGTTATGTGGTTAGCGTGTCGGCCTACTAATCTTACTTCGATGTGATGAAAAGTCCACGTGTTCGTATTCGTATTGTCGTGATTCGTCATTCGAAAAACGAATCCCGTTTTTTGTCGTTTATTCGTGATTTGAATAACAAATCCTGTTTTTTGGCGTTATTTGAGATTCGAAGGACGGGTCAGTGTCTATTTGTGTGTACACTATACCGGGGAGGAAAACGCTACTCCCCAGAAAATATATTGTTTGAGCAACATCAACCGTTGAGACCTGAAAAACAAATCTACTTTATAGTGTTATTATCCCGCTGTCGCCAACTGGCATATGAGTGAAACGCATGATGTGACGCCTGCAATAAAGACTTTGTTTTTACAAGATTTCCTCCCGATTGTGGTAATTTAAGCCAGGAAAAGTGTGAAGTGGACAATCCGTCGTGACGCAAGGTTAATAATACCGTTACTTACAGTATTAAACCCTAATAAAGAAAAGAGAGGAAAAAAATTTGAGACGCACCATCAATCTTTGTGAGACCAATGAGGAATCCATTTTATGTGGGTTAGTGGCTGTTGTTATATATACCATGGACGAGGGGTGGAAAGACACTCTTTCCCGTTAGAGATACTTTCAAAGCACCATTAACCTGTATCAGTTGAATAACGAATCCTGTTTTTTGTCGTTATACGTGATTCGAATCCAGCTTTTATGTCGTGATTCGTGATTCGAATAACGAATCCCGTTTTTTGTCGTTATTCGTGATTCGAATAACGAATCATGTTTTTTTCGTTGTGATTCGTGATTCGAATAATGAATCCCATTTTTTTGTCGTTATTCGTGATTCGAATAACCAATCACGAATAACGAATCCGCTGCTAACTTCCGACCGCCTCCAAATTCCTCCTATTGGATGCATCAGTCGCTCTGTCTCTACCAGATCATTACAGCCGAAGTGATCGATCCTTTATCCTTTAATTAATACATTTTTCTGTAGTGGTCTATTATAAAACCCATGGAAGGTATTAAAGTTAATCTTGTTCTGTGGATGATCTAGAATACTATAGGCCGATTTTCAATATGAAGGTGTTCCTCAGGGTTCAGTACTCGGCCCTCTTATTATTTGCATTTATTAATGACCAAGTAAAGTCTTCATTATGACATCCACTTATACGAATGCTGGGTGGAGAAATGTCTTATTAATTTAATGGCATAAAACACATGGTCTTCGCTATCATCCAAAATAAACATTTATTTTTAATCGACTCTTGTTGAAACGGCTAGTTCAAACTAACGCTTGGGAGAAACGCTTCCTGATGCCTCCTTAAATAAGCATATTGAAAGCACTACTGCACAAGTAAGCAAAAATAGCATTCCTCTTTAAATAAAATCCGACACAAATGCTACTTTCTTCGCAAAATATTTAAATGTTTGTTATCCGACATCATGTTACTACGAATGAACTATGCCTGAAAATATAGTATTATTTCGTCTTCCCAATTGATGTAGCTCCTACACTGACGACTTACTTATCAACCTGTTACGTGGTTGACGCTCATTAATTGAGTAAAAATGATGAGACCTAAAGTTTGTGTTGGGAACAGATTTGACTGGTGATTTTGAGCTTACTACAATGATAGTTATTGCCGCTGATCCAGAGATTACAAACAGAGGCGTATATTATACGATTACATCCTCTGGATGTGGAGTATTATTGAATAGTAAAACATAATGACGTTATCTTTAACGCTATTTTAACATATCATTTAGTTATACTGTTGGTTTCGGCACATTTTCAGAAGGTTGTTTTGGCATTGTAAAAATCAACTGTTAAGGCACATTTGCTGTTTGCTTTTGTTGTAATCATACTGAGAGTTATCGCCTTTGATTCAAAGATTACAAAAAGAGGCGTGTATAATACCATTACAAAAGCATTTTACATTAAATTGTAAATGCAAATGCGAATTCAGCACTAAACTGCTGCCCTTTAATTGCTCCAATGTCCGCAGAACACAGATAATCTATGTTGGATTGAACTTTTGCTCCTGGAAAAATATCGGAAATCTCATGTACCGGACTTGTTTATTCTTTGTGATATAAAGTTACCATGTGATCTTATATTTTTGATAACAACCATTATTTGTATCTTCTTACAGATGCGCAACGTTTTGTTTGTTATATAACTTATAAAGGGGCCTCATAATTACAAAATTTGGCTGACAAAGTTGACACTTGATTTTGCAGCCTGTCCAGCGGTAGACAACCGTATAAAACATTTGTAAAATTCCTGACGAACATTAATACATTATATGCCCACTTTGTGCTCTTTAATAAGTTTGAAGTCTCTCAAATTAATTAGTGTCTGAAAAAGGCACTTTAAGATTGGCTGATAATTCAGTCTACGTTTGATCGAGCAGGATGTGAGTGAGTCTGTCAACAGATTGTTGGGTTCAGTTTGAAACTAGAGAGCAAACAAATGATTATATTAACCCCTCTTACTACAAATCAACAAGAAAAACAGCCCAGGTTTCTGTGACAGTCCCATTAATCTCTATCACCTTGTCAATAGTCTTGTTAATAACATCACTGGAAAGCTACATTAAACAACATTAATTTCACTTTTTGTAAATAGAATTTTGATCTAATTGTTTCACTAACCTCAACTCTGACCGTTTAACGTTACATGAAAATGATAAACATGTTGCGTCCGTGTTCAGCACAAGGGTTCCAGCAAGATCGTAACCCAAAACTGCAGTTCGATATCAGACTTGGAGATGGGGGCTTAGAGCTAGTACTTTCCATACCCATTTGTTGTGTTTTTTTTATACCCACCCTTGGTTCCAAGGAGCACAAGACCCCGCCATTGACATTGACAAAGCATAAGGAACAACTATCTAGAAAATGACGGTTAATACTCAATATCTGATGTGCTTGTTTGATTGGAGTTTTACTCCATACTTAAGGTTATTTCACTGATATCACTGCGTACCATCCCCATAGGGGAAGAAAATCACCTAAAACAAATATATAGCTTTTGATCTGGCATCGTGACTTCCTAGAGAAATTCACTTTAAGATCGATCCACCATCCATCATCTAAAATCAACTATTTGGTATTAAAATGTCCTTTGCGAAGATTACATTATTATTTGTTCTATACTTTATTATTTAACCATATCTACCATATGTTATCCTGTATTTTATTTTATTTTAAACGCTTGTTATCTCTGTACTTCCCATACCTTTTTCGGAAATAAAAAACAATCATATTAATATTGATGTCATTGCCCTATCTCTGAACTTGCACCACAGTTTACATTTCCCCGTAGGGCCTACAAGAGTCCAGTCGAGCAGGAATAGCCTGATGTAGTTGTTGCTACTCAAAGAACATAGTTGATCGAATGTTGTAACATGTTTCCCCATCCGTACTTTTGTAAACACTTAAAATAAAAAAAATATTTCTTCTAGATTTTCATCTTTGTAGAATACAGTTGTTTTGTCCAGGATATGATATTTAGAGTACATGTTTGGCTTCATTATTTCGTTTTCTTGGATAAGGTTTTGCTTTTGTTATATATGCCTTTATATGGTATTACTAAAACTAAACGCGAAAACGTCTACCATGGGGAATGAATGCTTCGTAACGGGCTATTTCGCTATATTGAAATGCCTATAATATTACGTGTGATTCATGTAGATTCATGTGATGAAAACCGTCACCGGCTTACCTCCATGATATTGCTATAGACCGCTTCGTCCTAAACCAGAACCATTTCAAATGTTGTAGTATTAATTAAATTACCGCAAATCGTTCTGCACATTACACCTCGACTAATAAATGGTGTCGTACAGCTGCAGATCGATGCAATGGGAGTGTCGTAAATTCGTCTCGCCGCATAGAGCACACGCGAGGTGGCCCCACTAGTAAGCGGTGCAACTCGAGTTGACGTTTATATTTATCCATGTTAATTTATACAAATTGCCGACTATAAAATGCCCCCAAAACAGTGCTGTGTACTTACATGTTT
>JARFOD010133982.1:2338-13591 GCA_031763545.1 Mopalia muscosa
CCCCCCCCCCCCCCCCCCCCCCCCCTGTGAGGGATCACTCCCTTTGTCACTCTGAGCCGCCCCAAGGTCAAGGTCCCACCTCTGTCAGTTACTGAGTCTCCCACCCCTCTAATTATACGTTCGATAAAAAGTATCGTTTGGCCGTGAGCGGTTTAATATTAAGGTCGTAATGTTTTCCATCATTGCACTAAAACTCCCTTTCAGAGTTCAGTATACTCAATCTTGAACCTGCAAAGTCAGTTGGACACCTCCTTGATGTTGATTTTGCAAATAAACGATATTAGAAGATATTTCTCAGACGACATTGGACCGTATTGTTTACGTTCAGTTGAATACATTCATCAAATACATTTACTACATAAATGTGTTATGCATTACACCAGTTTTGATGAAAACTTCTCTATATTGTACCGATAGGCAAATCAACGCTTGGTTTTATTTCGAAATATTTCGAAATGTTGGATGCATGGTTGGTCGGTTGGTTGGTAGGTTGGTTTGTTGGTTGGTAGCTTGGTTTGTTGATTTTTGCGTTGTATGATGGCTGGTTTGTGGGTTGGTTTTAAAGTTGTTGGTTTATCAGCGTTTGGGGGTTAGTTGGTTGTCACATTTAATGATTCTTCGTGAGCCAAGGTTAATCATTGACGTAGGACCTAAGACAATTATATCTGGTTGAATTGAAGGCGCATTTTCAATATTTTTTCTTTCAAAATTTGTTTTTAAAAGATGAAAAAATAAACCATGTGAAGTGTGAAGAGGAATTGTTGTTTCTGTATTACATTTACTAGGCACAGATTGTCCTCTGTCTACTGTGATAGCCGCATGTATATATTTCTTAAAAGTAAATCAGCTTACAAATGAGTACTTGAGAGATATTGAGATTAACCAATGAAGAGAATAACTATTATAACATGCCTGATACATGGGGAAGTTTTGCCTTAACCGTTAGGCCCTTTAGATTTTAGTTTCTCTCGTAGGCTATAGTGGGTTTTTGAAAAAGAGAATGATACATTTTAGATACAAGATGTTGAACATTCTGTAAAAGGAGACTAGTAAACTGGGTGCTAAGCTGGTCATAATGGAAAACAAATGGAAAAATTTCTTTTTAAACCATTTACCTGGTTCCCGATTGAAACCCAGTGGGTACTAAGTTTGAAGAATTTGAATCCAATAAGCCTTTCTTTCTTAGCGTTTCAGTTTGGTTTCTTCTTCAGAGGGAAGAAT
This sequence comes from Mopalia muscosa, assembly GCA_031763545.1. Classification (NCBI taxonomy): domain Eukaryota; kingdom Metazoa; phylum Mollusca; class Polyplacophora; order Chitonida; family Mopaliidae; genus Mopalia; species Mopalia muscosa. Next base: position 3,560 of record JARFOD010133982.1, read on the forward strand.
TTCTGGGGTTTTTTTAAACGGCAGGTTTTCGAAATAATCTTTAACCGAATGATCAGAGAAAGAGAAATTTTGGGCTATTGGGGATATGAGGCTTGACCTAATGGAGCTCAAATGATAGCTAGCTCTAAGCCGAAGGGGATTTTTGGTTTTACCAAAATATTGTTTCAGACACTTCTTACAAGTTATAAGGTATACCACATATTTTGAATCACACTTCAAACTGTCTACCAAAGCATAAACATTTCTAGTTTGTTGCCCAACAAAACAGGCTTTACTTGGTATGTAAGCATCTAGTTTGCATCTCGTTTTCATATATTTTGAGGACAAGTCTGGCACTGTTACAGTGCGATTGTGATATAGCTCTTAGTCTAAATTATATCTAATCAGTTGCCTGAGGGTTTATAATAATTTGATTTGGGCTAGTATATCCTCTGGGGATTGTTGTTTGATCGGTTGGAGTTTAACGTCGTAATCAAGGGTAATTTACATATATGACGACAGATCGTCCACTTCACACTGCTGCTTGCCATATTACGGTGGAAACCCGGGAAAAAACCTCGTGAATACCACCCCCGCGATCTCTGGGGATAAGGACCTTTAAGGCGCCAGAACAAGCATGGTTGTAGAAATAGTGATAGAATTTCTGTGAAACCTTATTTTTGGGATTCAAAAATTCCCTTGCAGGTATGTTGGGGATGGCAGGGTTTTGCATGAAGTAGTTGGTGGGTATCTGTAGGCTTTAAGAACACCTTAAAATCGTATTACTCTATTATATGTAAATTTGGATCCTAGTATACCCGTAACATCTAAAAAAATCCAAACTATCACAGATAATAAGGGGCTGGAGTATAATGTTTTAGTTACAACATCAACATGTTATACCGTATGGTGCCTGTACGCGTTTGTAGGTACAATGTTTGGTTGGTGATTTTAATGCGATGGTCTGATGTAGTGATCTGTATAATCAATGTTTTCTTTTATGTGGTCTATTACGGCTTCCATAAGCAGCGCAAACACGACTAATGCTTACATCTATTTTATGGGATGAAAGGAGGGCAGTATTGATTGGCTATGTTTGCATGGGATGTTAACTTGTTTTCGCTATACATTAGCCTATTGGCTGTGTTGAACTTGGGTATATATTATTATACTTGCATCAAGGAGATGTCAGTACTCATGGTAATAAGGCCGATATTCACTGATTGGACTTCGGCAAACTGACTCTACGACTTTGCTGTAAATGGATTTGTTTTAGAGTTCAACTACGGACACAAATTAGGGAAGTCCATTGAGTAGAGGAATTTCCTCACTCAGTCAACTAACTTAACTGCTGATGTCACCGGAGCTATCCCTAGTTTATTTCCGTCGCTATTCCGAGGATTTGTATTTAATAAAAAACACATAAAAAACTCGTTTCTCGGATAAAATCCCTTTCAAACAAAACACTGTTCCTTTGTTATGCATTACTTGTTGCAAATAATTCAAAACTCGTCCGCTTTAAGTATTTTAATAATAATATAGTAATTTGCCTCACAGCTTGATAGACCAATGGGTGAATGGAAATGATCCTTGATACCACTGGTAACAAGAACAACACGTCACAATCAGATCGGCTTCATTTTGCCCCTTAGCTCTGGGGGCTGCATCCCAACCCTCCGCCCAAACTATTGGTATTGTTTTGGCGCACACCATTCAATAGAATGGAACTGCCACTCAAACAAATAAACAACAACAACAACAACCCTCCGCTCCTCGAATAGTGTGTTAAAATGTATACCAAAAATGTGTGTGTTCTGTGAACATGCCTTCCACTACATATTCGTGGTGCAGTTTACAACCAGCGAATGATTGAGGAAACAAATTAGATTCTGAAAGAAACTGAAATAATGTTAAACCTTACTGTAAATACTAGTGAATAAATCCCATAGAATGAAACCCATTACCATACTATTCGCAAATCATTTAATATTAATTCAAATAGTCCGCATGACGTCAGGAAACAATTCCGCTCCTGTTTTGTGGTTGTTTTCATCCATTGTAAAAATGACACTTCGTACCTTTGAGGTGATAGAATTTACCGGCATTCCTGAGAAGCTGCGAACGAAGTTGAATTATGAAACAGCCAGGTAAACTACCAAAAATAGATCACCTGGGATTCGTTTACCTTCAAGATAAGTCAGTGAAACGAAAAAAAAAAAAAAGAAATCTTTCTTGAAAGCATCTTACCTCTCTTTGATCCCTTATGTCTGAGACTGAATGACCAGCTTGAATATTCCATTCATGAGTTTGTTCAATCCGATTGAATAGTACGCCACTTAAAAACCGCATCACCAGTTAATGATGAACAGTGCTTTAGTTAATTCATGATATGACTTCCTTAGTTTAATCAGATTCTAGCTCAGAAATTTTGCAGCTTGAAATTTCTTCGGGAATCGAACCCACGAACTTCAGAGTTAGGCACCGAATCGCCAGCAGTTTATGCCGGCCACCTAGACCACTCAGTCTCCGGGCATTTAAATGACGATGAGTTGAGAATGGATATAATTATTTATATGGATAAGTATGACTTTGACGTTTAGAGAAAATGGTTCAGTTCTATATAACTCCTTTAATACACCTATACAAGTTATTGGATTATTAAAAAAGTAATTACGTCCTCGGGGTTAACAGAACATGGGCTAATTTTAAATAACCGCTTTTATACACCTATATAAATAATTGGATTATAAAAAATAAGTAAGTCCCTGGCGTTAAGAGAACACGGGCCAATTTTTTAATAACGCCTTCTGTACACCCTTAAATGTATTGGAGGACTTGTTTCGTCACTTTTGGCAGAATTTCCAAAATTAACAGTGTTACAAGCCAAGATGCTGCCATACGATTTCAAACATTCAATCACAAATCACAAACAGACCGACTTCATGTTGCCCCGTAGCTCTGAAAGCACCTGGGGCCTGTTTCACAAAGGAACCTTAGCGCACGCAATACGTAATTGCCATGACGACCAGTGTTGAAGACATAGTGCTACCAAGACAGTTAAGTTCGTCGTTCCTAAGGTGGCTTTGTGAAATGAGCCACAGGGCAATATGAAGCTCCTACTAAACCTTATAACAAATTTATACGGACGCACATATGACCTTAGCGAATAATAAATGATAAGACAACATCAGCAAAGAACAAATTTTGCACACTATTTCGTGGTCAGATACTAATTTATGGAAATTTAGTCTATACATTGTGAAAAAAGCATAGTGCCAGTTTCAGTTTGAATAGGTTATGGTTTAACAATGTGATCAACTTTATTTCACTTTCACGACGGGTTGTCCACTTTTCACTCTGTCTAATTGAAAACCATGAAGAAACCAGCGCCATGAGTGTCGGGGTCACATCGGAGTCCCAGCCAGGCCTTACATACATAGCCCTGGGAACTCAAACATGAGTGCTGTATATATTAAAGTAGAATCAGTAATCCGACTCGCTAATCACTGAATCAAGGAGGATAGTTCCCAGCTTCAGTGGAGCTATAAGGAAAAAATCTCCCCCATGGACAAAAACGTAAGCCTTTCTCAGCAACTTAGTCAGCCTGCGGCCGTGGCTCACTGGTAGCGAGTGCGCTTCCTGAACCGAACATGCTTCGATTTATCATTCACAGGATCGATTCCGCCTTTCGCCCATCAGGTATATGAGCGAGATACATGTTGTGGCTCCGGCATTCGCGGGGTGGTTTTTACGAGGTTTCCTCCCGGTTTTCCACCGGCAGTTTACAGTGTGAAGTGGACAATCCGTCGTCATATAAGTGAAATACCCTTGGGTACGACGTTAAACACCAATCGAATAAACAAACAAACAGCAACTTAGTCAAGAACCTCCAGCTGTGTTACAAGAAAGCCAGTTTTGAAAAGTGTGTTGGGACAACCGCAGTTGTGTCCCTTGAAGTACGTTACATAAGTCATATTTCATCCTACTTCAAACAAGCATTACGTCCGCCCTAATGGTTCGAGTGGACAATTCCGCGTGAGAAGAACTGTATAAAAATAATTTATTCAATCTTGTGGCATACCGTGACAGAAGTAAACGATTTGTGATTTAAAGAATGTACAAAATGCCTTGTTAAGGATCCTATATCCCCCTTAGCTCAAAATTTGCGTTTTTGTATTGCATTATTGCATATTCAAAGAGGTAAGATTATTATCATCCTTTGGAAATACCCGCAAAAGCCACAAAAAGATAAGAGTCGCATGTTTTACTCCTGACTAGCGGTAGAGTCCTTAAGAGAAAGATCACAGCTTGAATGGAATTCAACTCACATTTAACATGGTCAGTTCTTATCAACTTTAAAGAAAAACTGGTATATTTCACAATACATTTATAATTATTTGCGGAACATGCATGGAATGGGTCAATTCGATATTATAAACAAATTTTGAATTACTTTAAAGAATTGCGCATAAAAGAGGTAAACCAGTCGTAAAAACCTGTTTTCTCTGCTTTCTTTTTTGCAGTGTAAGGTACTTGGGAAAATGCCTACAGAACTGATTTTTTGCACATTTTATCTGAACATATAAAACTCAAAAACAGTTATTCACATCAAGAAAAAACTAAATTACATTTGTTAGTTTCATGTAATGTATTACACGTTGATGTAAAGTTGAACATTTGACTTAAATGGCGTTAAAACAAATAGCAATTTGAAAAAAGGTAGCCAAAAAGACGATTCAGAATATATATACATGTGTTGCAAAATTCACAGTAGAAATAAAACAGCGCAATGTAAACACTAGAGTTAGAGTATTATTTATGCTCGTTTTGAGCTAGAAATAATAGAGAGTAATAAATGCCGAAAAACTCTATTGCAACATTGGGGGATGTGAATCATCAAACCACTGAAAATCAGTTTAATTATTTAGCTACATGATTCAAAACAGCCTCTGGCGAAGGACTATTGAGAGCCAACAGTTGTCAGAAGCTAATGATTTGATTTCTACTTAAGGTCTTGCAGGACCCCTTGTGTTTATCGCTTGGATAAAAAGTTAGATATTTAAACTATATGTTGGTGAAAGAAATAATTCGAAATTCTAATTACAAACAGATAAATTGGAGCCTATAAATTTGTTTTCCTATTATCACATATTCAAGTCGCACCACTTGCCTATTTCTGGCACTTCAGTTTTAAGCAGAGTTTATTTTCCATTCATGTTAGAATCTTCCCTTCACAGCGCTGACTATTTGTATTAGTTGATCATGTGACGTTGATGAGCGTTTAGTACATTTTATGATTTCCCAGTGCTTATTAAAACCGGAAGCGGTCTTGCCTGCCTTATGTATAGCGCGCTTGGTCATAAACCAGGACCATTTTAAGTAGAGATATTCGCTAAAACGGCGTAAATTGTGCGGTCGTAGCCAGATAAGTTAAAGCTGTATTAAAACATTGGGACTACACTGTGATGCCATACAGCAGCTGTAGATCAATGCAATTCATTTTTTAAAGATACTAACAAATTTCATTATTCTCGCATCAAAATTTATTTCCATCAAAGGTTGACCCAAAATTCACTTGTTCAGTTTGTAAGCAGCTGGATCCTTCGAAACTGTGGCGACGTCTGGTGACTGTCTGATAAGTTACTGGTGGTGCGGAGTTACTCGAAAATTCCCAGTCTGCGTTAGTCTCTCTAAACTAGACTTCTCGCGAGAACTTCGATCACGGCTAGATATATAGCCTCGCTAAACCAGATTTCTCGCGAGAACTTCGATATCTAGCCGTGGTCGTAGCTCACGCGAGAAGTCTGGTTTAGCAAGACTAAGTCTGCGTTGAAAAGCTACATGGTACTTGATGGTTACAAAATGAATTTTGAACAGATCAAGCTTGGTGAGCATACAAGGACAAGATATCTGGATAGCTTCTCATCTTACCGAATCAAATTGCTCATAATTCATTCCAATTCCGGATACTTTCTACATACTTTCTTGCTCCAGCATAGACGGAAAAGTAAATAATTGCCAGTTCTGTTTTCTAATATACGACTCTGAAAAATTAATACACTTACAATCAGTTCAATAGTTTTTGCTTTCGGTTTGATGGACATCCTACAGAAAAAAAAGAAAAAGATCGGACACTTTGTTTGTGTGCTTTGGATTTTCTTTTTATTCAATATTAAGGTTAATGTGCTTATTCTATGGCTACCAAAATAACCTCCAAGCTTTGTCGCTTTATAAAGCTATGCATATAAATGTAGCAACGCGTTTATTTCTTGTTGTGTCTTCTGTTCGACTGAAAAACTGTTTAAAGATTGACCATTTGCGCTATTAATGTGAGCACTAAAAGCAAAAATAAATTGCTCATAAAAAGTTGAATTGTTTTAGAATTACTTCAAGATAGGGATACTTGTAGTAGCGCATCTGTCTGGTACGATCTGACGAAACGTTCCACACTAGGATCATAAACTAAGCTCAAATCACATGTCTTATAGTTGATTCTGTTTAAAAAAAATACAGAACAAAAATTATGAAAATACTTCAAATTATCCTGTAAAAGCCATGTGGATATCAGAAACCATGCGAAGAAATACTGTATCATTGCAAGGGCAGTCACTCTAGTTAAACTATGCTTACATCAACCAATGGAAAACTTGATCTACACTTGGTCACCTGTTAGTAGCTTTTTAAAACTTTAAAAATAGCTCACACTTTTAAAACAATCTGTTAATGAGAACTATCATAAAATAATGGAAGGACCCGACGAACATATGCTCTGGATCAAATATGATTCAACAAGGGCAAAAAAAAAAAAACAACAGTTTTGCCTCCCATGACCGTGATTCAACCTCGGGTCTCAGGCTAGCAGAGCTTTATATGTTGTGGTTTGTTTGTTTGTTTGACTTTTAATGATGTTCTTTAGGTTATTATACAATCACATGATGTCGTCTCAGCCCAAAGGTTAATGTAACCACCCTTGGACACAAGTAGCAACAAAACAAAACAAAATGCGAGACAGGACAAATACAGATAGAACCGCAGCACGCATCAACAAATTGGCTTCTAGCCGAGCTACCTGAGTCTTAAAGCAAACGCTACCTTAATTCTGGCCTTATCCTGACTTAAACCGCCTCGTTTTTTTACTTGAATGCTTGTGGATTAAACCGATCCGTTAAACGACCACTCGATGTCCTTGTTGATATTAAAATCAAACATGTCTCAGTCGGACAACACTAGCTTCAAATGTCTCCCCGTGTAAATTATGCCATACAGTCTCTACATTGTTTGTTATTCAGATGCAAGCCGTATTTTTTTTTTTATAGTGTTGGTACAACTGCACGTCTTAGCTATATTGACTGAGTAGTATATTATATAGATAACATATTCGCATCTAATTAGCTTAACGATGCCCCCTTATTTTAGAAATAAACATCAGGGCAACAGAAAACACCCGTGCAGCCACCCGTAATTTTATTAACAATGAATATATTAATATAATTGACATTAAGCTGTTTTACGTCACACCCATGGGTATTTCACAAGAATGCCAACAATTACTGACATAGCCATGAAATGTGTTTGTTTGATTCGGTTTCCCGGCGTACGAAATGTTAGCTCACATGACGGTGTGCCAGCCCAAAGCTTGTAGCAACCTCTCTTGATACTACTGACAATAAACAAAGACACCGCAGGACAAACACAGGAAGTAATACAAAAATATCCACAAACAGATCGGTTTAGCCCGAGGGCAACAGGGAATTTATCTCTGTTTACTGTCAACTGCACTCAACTGCCAGCGGGCTTAGTTATTTTGACAGGTATTCGTTGACTCTCGTGGCCACCTAATGACCTTTTGAGCTAAGTAGTGCTTCCTAATGAAAGATCATTCAACCGTACCTACACATTCTATCAGCAAAATCAAGATCATCCTATCCTGTTAAACATTTCATTTCTTAACATACAATTCATACACATGTAAAGATATATACTAATGTTCATTGCTGGGGCTTTTGTTGGTTGGATTCGGATTTATCGAGGTAATTATTTCGGTCAAATGACGTTGTCGTAGCCAAAAAGTCGAAACCATCATTGGAAACCAACCATCAGAGGATACAATCCCCCAATAAAACAACATATCGCTTTTTTGATGCCCCTCATCTCGAAACCCAACAGGGCAACAAGACACACCCTTCGAATCGCCTGACATTTATGTGACAACGAACTTATAAAAAGAGGCGAAAGGGAAACTCTTTGCTGATGAGACAAAAATTGACAGAATAATGCAATTAATATCACACTTGATAATAGGAGTCTCTGGAAAGTTGCAAGGGAGGTAATTTTATCCTTGGAAAGCGGTCCTCTGACGTCAGAACATTCGTGATAGTTCAGTTTTTTACATGACGTCACACACATGTTTGCATTGTGACGTTACATAAGTCCATAAGTCCATAAATCTAGACCGTTTTGACGTCAGAGGACGGCCTGCAACGCCCCCTTTTTGACATTACGAGACTCCAATTGTCAAAGATTCAAATCGTCCAGACATCTGCGGCTCCGTGTTTTGAATGTGTGTGATACTTACTACACTATACTATCTTCCTTAGATTATAACTTTGATCATGACGTAATGCTCTCCATATAAACTCTTTTTTACAGAAAAGTCCTCCATGGAAAGATAATAATAATCCATTTGAAAGAAGAATTTATACCGCTGTTTCTGCTATTTCTATACCTATTTCTAATAATGTACTAGTATGTAGTAGTCGTGGCATGCAATGGTGTAAACGTTTGGTCAAACTTTGTAGCGTACATCGATCTGATAAAACAAGTATTTTAAAGCCTGTTTTCTACTATCTTGCTACATTCCAGTTGAATAAATATCGAGCCTCCATATGTGTGACATAGAAGTTTTAACATAAGCAATACAAGCCAGTTTTCTATTTTTCCTTCCTCTGATATTATTGGCAAATAACATCTTGTCAGGGAGCGGATATTTTTGCAAAAATATAGGCATGACAGGACAAATATCTAAATCAATACAGACTGACACAAAAGTACTAAATCTGGTCCATAATTTATGTTTTTTATGCTCGTTTGGTTGTGATTTAACGCCGTGTTCACTCATTTGACAGTGTGCCAGCCCAATGGATATAGTACAGCGAAGACAAAGCAGGACAAATATCTGAGATAATACAAATACACCACAAACAGATCGGCTTGATGTTGCCCCGTTGCTCTGATAGCATCAAAGGTTAATTAAATTATGTGTAATACGCCCAGCCAAGAGGGACCCAGAAAATATAGTGCAACTAGAAAAAATGTGTCAAGTTACTTCGTTCGAGGGTCCAACAATGTCAAGCTGTGTTAAGTCTTATTCTGAAATAGCATGCTTCTATTCATTACTATTATTTTGACTTCATCGTATCCTTTAACATCGAGTTTGTAAGGGTAATAATGGTGGGAGTTGCACTCTTTTTCGGCATATATTGTAATAATTCAGACGGACGGACGGACGTACGGACGTACGGACATGGCGACAAATAAACCTCTAGACAAAGAATCAATCGACCAATCGAGAGACCTAGATCGATCTTTCAATGGTTGATCACGGGCTCTTTAATATGAAAAATGTCTGAAAAGCCGGATTTTCCTCCAAGTCTCACACCATTGTAAGAAAATGGTGGGTACTAAAAAAAACTTTGAGCTTGGATAGCTGTGTTATATCCTATAGGTATCTCAATATGAATGTTACAAAAAGAAACAAGACTTGTTAGGCTTTTACCCATGGGTACATACAAACAATTATCAACTCGCTACTCAATATATTCATATATCCCTGTGCCAGTGTGATTGCTTTTAGAAATATATTGAGACAGGACTTCGTTCTGTTAAAAATGCTTGTGATCGGTATCCCGACCCCGTTTGTGAGATATCGAAACTGTTGGAACTCAGCTTGAAATGTAACGATTTTGAGTTCAATGATCAAATATACCAGCAAATTAAGGGTTGTGCTATGGGTAAAAGGTTTAGCCCCAACTTTGCTTCTATTTTTATGGCAGA
>JARFOD010133993.1:0-13591 GCA_031763545.1 Mopalia muscosa
TCTGTCCCCTCTTACACCCTTTTCTTCAAACTATCTTAACAGTGTGGGCGTCAAGATCCATTCATGGATCTCTTGTTCATTAAACCATAGGCCTACATTTATTTTAAAAATTAAATAAAGCAGGGGAAAAAAAAACAATTGATAAGTTATATCTTCAAATTTGTGGAGACTTTTTTAGGTTTTGCCAGAAAATATGACCGCACAGGCCAGAAGCTAGAGTAGTGTCCAAAATCCATGATTTCCACTGATAAGTTTAATATAGTACAAGAGTAGTGTAACTCCGAAGAACGAAAGACTCATTTTGAACTCAATATTTCGGTGCTTTATTTTGCCATCATCAGGAGAGTAATGAGTAAACTCTTGTACTAGAGTAGTGTTTCCTTCATGATGTCACAGCGAGGAATCAGTAAACATAAACATCGACCTAGCCCTGTGTCACATGTATGCCAATGGATTTCAAACTTTTTAAGGGATCTGTTCAAGATATACCATAATACCAAGAATTACCACAAGTAAATCAGTGTACTTTATTTAACTAAAAACTTTCAGTCAAATACAAATTTTTCTTCCTGATTGTATTCCTGAATAACTCCTAACTATAAATTGGTTTTATAGCAACATTTTGATATTAAAATACATGTAAACTTATTGAGTTAATAATCATCAGAACACATGTACATGTATATTAATTACCCTCTTTCCCAATGTTTGTAAGTTACCCATAACAACTGGAGATTATGATCTATTTAGAAATTGGCCCACGGCTCTGGCTAAGTGGTATCATGTCCCCTTACTAAACTGAACCTGCTTCGATGTACCGTCCATGAGATCGAGTCCGCCTGTCGACCATCAGGTACATCAGCAGGCCACATGTTATGGCTCTGGCAATCGCACGGGTGGTTTTTACGAGGTTACCTCTCAATTTTTCACCGTAATACGGCTGTGTACAGTGTGAAGGGGACAATCCCACGTTCTATAAGTGAAATACCCTTGAGTAAGACGTTAAACCCCAATCAAACAAACAAACTATTTATTAGCTTGTTTTTAAGTTAGTATATGTGGAACATGAGACGATGCATCGATTTTAATTAATAGACATCTGTTTGCCAGTATAATAATCTTTTACAAATATATTAACAACCTTTTTTTGTTTTCTTTAAGAAAAAATGCTTTATAGGAAACAAATGGGGTATGTCTTTTGTAATTCTGACCTAGTGTTTTTATTTTATTTTTGTAGATGTATTAATTATGTCTTTCTGTTAAACCACTGGCTGCTATCATTGAGATTCTTTTTATCTTGCAAAGCATTTGGCCGTTTCATGTTTTTCTTTTTTAAACACAGATTTCTATCAAAAGCAATCGATAAACTGTGAGAATTATTAGAAAGATAACAGAAAGATGCTGATTTAACCTAGTCTGAATTATATACTTGTACCATATGGACAGTGTGTTCTTGACAGGTGCTCTGTAAGAGGATGGTAACAAATTGCCCAGTCGCCTGTTAATCGATAAACTCTCTACTTGACTCCATTATTCCACTGTTATTCTCTGATCACCGAGATGATAGCTAACCCATTTCATTGCTCGCTTATATATGGGTCATACAGTCAGTAGGGTTCTCTCGTTTGTCATCCACTCCAGGTGCAAGAACGCAAAACGAACAACGATCTGAGTCCTATTTAATTATATAATCTATGACCATGCTTCAATTGATGATTGATTGATATAAATGACCTTTGTCATAAGTTTGCTTCTTCCTCCTACATATGTTTTTCAAATAAAAACACTACAGACAAATCAAAATAAACATTAACATTTCTTCAACCTATAGCTTAATTTCTTCAAATCTGCCACATATTCCATAAAATTTGATTTATATTACCGGGCTCAGAGCAGCGTCTTTGAAGCATAAGCTTATGTTCATGATAGCTGTTTTTAGTAAACATTGCAGGAACATTAATTTTGCAACAAAGCATCATGTAGTTTATGTGTGGTTTTATAGCTATATGGGTTATTTTCTGGAGTGGCCATCGTTCTTAATAAATGCTCTTCGGATTAATGTCCAACTCTATACAGTCAGCCAACAGGGTGTCTCAGTGTCTTTGAAACACCCAAGAAGCCACTTGTGACACCCTGTTTCAGATAGATATGGAAACAGTAAAATTAGACACCCTGTTTCTTCAAAAAGGGTGATTTGAGACACCCTTTCCTTGATTTCTGGCTAACACTATGTCTTTCGGTCTGCATAAAATTGTTTTTTTTTTATTGATTGGGGCTATAAGCTGTACTATAAGTAATTTCCCTCACTCAGATGACAATGTATCAGGTGAATGAGTGAATGACATCTCCCTCAACCTCCCTGGCATCAAACAATGACTTACAGCCCACAATGGTCCACAATAAATTCACTGCTTTGCTAAATTTTTCCATTGCCTACTTTCTATCTTTGAACTGTGAGAACAATTTTATACAGGGATCATTGTTTGGGTAGCCATTTAAAACGCTAACATATCATGCTTGTATCAAATATGGTTGTTGCTATTTTAATTAAGGAAGATAAAATGGAACTATTAAAATATAGCTTAAAAAAACATAGATTTATATTTTATCAAAATCCATTTTATTGAGGGTAAAAAATAAACTCAGTCCAGTTGTTGATCTTCCCTGAGGCCCTCCACATACACACAGACTTCCTCACACAAACACACTTTTGTACATTAATTATAAATAATAAAACTGATCAGACAAAATAAAAAATAAAAACAATCAATAATGTACATTGGTGGAAAGTCAATTTTAAAACAGAACAAATGATTTAGAAACCTGGTGCTAAAGAAAATATGTATTAAATTAATTTGACTCACCATGCAAGAAATCATTATAATTGTGTCTGAAACTTTGTACCGAGGAAGCATTTCATATATATATGAAGAGGCATCCAGCTATCTATCCATTCAATTGGTACACAAGCCTTCTTAGACACAATCCGTGTGCTACAATGTTTTACAAGCAGTAATGCAATAATAGTATTTTCCTCCTCTCCCATTGTTGGTCAAAGAGAACTGAGAAAACATGTTGTACAGGGGTCATTGAATCGGTCACCTTCATCGACTGTCTACAAGGTGATCATGGTATCACGATTGTAGCAGTCCTTGAAGAAAACAGTGTACACACAATCTTCTTCTTGTAGTAATTACATTAAATTTCGCTTGGTCACCGACTCGCTAGAATTTCATGTTTCAGTGACTTAGCTGGCTGAACTACCTTGACAGGACAATTACTATGGTATATTGATTGAGGGGTAGATGATTGGTTGGAGGTCTCTATTCTTATTGTGTACATTGACCAAAATCTTATTTGTTTGTTACATGTATTTACAACATTTAAACTCTATCCTTTGTGAAATATTCTCATTTTTTTGTTATTTACAATCTGTAAACTTTATCTTCTGTGAAATATTCTTATTTTTTTGTTATTTACAATATGTCAACTTTATCTTCTGTGATATACTCCTGTGCAAAAATTTTAAAAAGTTAAAAATGAAGAAATAATTTTGAGAAGAGTTACCCTTAATCGCCTAAAATTGGTCCATAAAATTACTGTTTTTAAAGCTATTTAAAGAAAGACTCGAAAATTGTGCCTGAGAGGTAGAAAATGATTTCTGCATTAAGAAAGCATCATTATTTCTCAGAAAAACATATATTTGTTAGATTACATCCTGGAATATTGTCACAACAAGCAAAAAAAGTCAGGATTTGTCATGGACAAAATTGGAGATGATTTAGGGTAGTTGAACATAGATCTCTTTGATAGGTTATGTATTAAGTCTTTATGATATCCATATCTTAGAACTATCAGTCAGATGTATTTGTTGATGTTTTCGATTCTTACGAAATAAATCAACGTAACTTATGGATTTGTTATTGATATATAAACTGTATGTCTAGGGAACCTTAGAGATTTGTTTTGTTTTTCCCGACAACCATGAAAGTTGACATGTTTATTTGCGAATGATTGATCAGGAAAATTTCTGAAAATATCCTGCATGTAATTGTCTCGGAAGGAAGTGTTCATTAATCTGGGTTGTCATTTATGTGAAAATACATCTGTTTTGTTGTTCCATGCAGTTCATTGATTGAATGTTTATAGTATGGCTGCACCAAGTAAGAAAACACGGGTACACTAAGATGCAGAATATTTGATTTTTAGAAAATGCCATGAAAATTTCAGTTTTATTGTTTAATTTTCTCATGTCACAATTTGAACCATGTGGCTATGTTGGAGTAGTGAGGTTATTATCTGTATTGCATGACCAGGGCAGTTTCTAGAAACGTTTCCAAGGTTCCTATCCCAAATTCTTCACACAATAATCAGGGTTCTAAATCTGCTTTTAGCTTGATTTTAACAGGAATTTATTAAAAATAGAAATATATTGACATTAATTTTTGTCTTGAAATAGTTTGGGCGCCCAAACGTTTCCCATAGCTAGAAAGGCTCTGGATACTGCCCTGCTGGTTGTTTGAGTTTTAAAAATTGTTAAGCCAGTCCAAGTTATACTAAAATGCCCCCAATTACCAGAATATTCTCATAAAGAGGGCAATAGATTTGGAGAAATCAGCTTTGAATCTTTAGGACAAATTGCCTATAGATATAAATTCAGATAAAAAGCTATTAGTATGGTAATAAAGATGTCTGGTTAAAAAAATGTTATGGTGAACTATGGTTAACCTTTCTACTTCAAAGTCTCTCACGTTATTGTAAAGAAAAACTAATAATATATTCCGAGGATCAATGGGGGATATGCCTCCTAGATCAATTAAAGACTAACTAGTAGTTTCCTTTTTTCATCATAAATATATTATCCAGACGTCCCAGGGTTGAGGCGGGTGGTTGGAGAGAGCTTCCTGTTGCCCTCGCCCAGGTGCTCTCAGAACTAAGGGGTAGCATAATGCTCATGGTTTTTGGGATACAGCATTGTGTGATAAAGCAGTCTAAATGTATCACAAAAGATATTTCTAAAAGGGAAATGTCTGCACATAATTGTACGTCACTCAGGGTAGACAGGCCAAGCAAATAAAACAAAACCAATGTGGATTTATCGCCAGGCAGAAGGGAAAGTGTATTGATAAGAGATTGATGTCTGTATCAGATAATATTATGCCGGCTGATTTGTGTCCACTGGGGATGACTGGGTCCTCTTAAATGTGTTGTTTGCATTGTCCATAAATATGCATGTCTAGAATACATTGCCTTTGGGACCTTGGTCGAGTAACCTGTTCTCAATGGCTGTTCTGAGATACTTTATATGGAAGACAAAAAAAAAACAATACTGCTTTTCAACAATCTTGTCCTTATGTTCTTGTTTAGTTTTTAGCCATTGGTGTTGTTAGACCCCCTTATATTCAGACAGATTTTGATCTCTGTAGCCTGTGGCTTTTATAGTTTCTCTGGTAAGGTCTGTGTGTGATCCATCATTAGCTTTCAAATTACTGAAGAGATTTTTAAGAAGCTTCTAGGAATTGGTGTAGTTTTGTCCTTCTGTAAATTAGGCCCCCCCGCGAACTCTTCCTGTTACTATTGTTACAGGTTTCCTGGAAAAACTGTTAAACCATTAATTGTGTACCTCAGGCATTTCTTACATATGATAAAGGCCTCTTTGAATTAAGAAGTCTAAAGATGAAGTCATTAAAAACAACAAATAATAGCTTATTATTAAAAAGTAGATACCCAACCAAAATGTTCTTTGTAAAATGTTTAGCAAAGCTTTGAAAAATGAGCTTTAAATTAATAAAAAGAAAATGTTCACACTAATAATTTTTGCAAAGGAAACTGGGTATGTAGTTGTTTTTTTGATGTCTACAATGTGCCTCGTTATGCTGCTACCTGCTAACCACCCTGATCTGCAGGTTACTATGAATGATATACATGGTGGTGGATTGAGGTAACTTCCTGTTGCCCTGTTGCCTCAGACCGTATAGCAACAAGAACTTGATTTGTTGTATATGATCTTTGTGATGCTTCCTCTAATTTGTCTTGTCTTGTCATTGTTCGTTGTCAGTGGTATCAAGGGTCAGCTGAAACGCCTTTATTGTAGCTGGGATTAGTATACAGGGATAAGAAACATCCCTTCCCTTCGATTCAACAATTCAGGATTATGTTACTCGGCCGCACTATCACAATTACATGATTATTAATGAAACTAGAAAAGGTATGTAGCATATTCCCTCATGAAATACGAATAAAAGGTACTCGCGGGGGTTGTAGAGCTGAATTTAACCATGAATCTGTCCATATTAAAAGTGATGTAGCCAAGTCGGCGGCTCCGCAGTTTGCTTTGTGATGCGAAAGTAACCTGTTTTGTGAACGTGAAGGCTATGAAGCGATTATGTTTATTGGAAATGGGTTTCTTCTAATAGACATTATTTTAACTAGTCCTTGTTATGAAATGACAACAAATAATGTGCTTTCCTTTAACAAATAGCCTTAAAAGTATGGGATTTTATGTATAACCTTCTAGCCTAGTAACACATTCATGGACCGCTGATTCAAAGAGAAGCGATGCTTCATATCCCTCTATACTAATCCCAGATAGTAGTCAAAGTATGGTCTTGAACCCAAATCAAAATAACAATTTATATCAATGTGATAATAGTTGCTGTCATAACATGGATGAGATATTGCAGTTTTCCAATTGATTTGATTGTTGAATAGGCTATCTCTGGAGACTAATGACTCTACACAAGCAAACCAGACGTTTCATTTCCGTTTGACAATTTCTCAGGGACCTATTTAAAGATGTATTAGTCTTGTTTATTCAGTTACTGGTGTGTTAAGGATAGCTAATATCCGGACCACAAAGGGATCTAAAGCAATAACCTCTTTCCCATACAATACACATCTATTGACTGTAACACATCTGTCCAATCAATTTGGTTTATTGTCACTCACATGTGTGCATAAAAATACCCTGATTTAATACAATGATCAACTGTTGTATGAAACTTACAGAACAGAAGTCACTAGAATTTCACAAAAGATTTGTTCAGAGGGAGACCATGACAATTTCAGCATATTGTTTAAATCCAAGTTTTTGTTGGAATGAATTAGATATTGCCTGGAACCAGCAATAACAATAATGAATCAAGGTGGATGGGTATTATTGATTGCTGGAAATTTTGTAAACATTGAAAACTATCTGCCCTAGCACTCAACTCTGCAAGCTATCTGCCATAGCACTGAACACTGAAGCTATCTGCCATAGCACCCATTATTGAAAACTATCTACCATAACACTCAACACTGCAAACTATTTGCCATAGCACCCAACATAGAAAAATATCTGCCCTAGCACTCAACACTGCAAACTATATATGCCATAGCACTCAACACTGCAAGCTATCTGCCATAGCACTCAACATTGAACACTATCTGCCCTAGCACTCAACGCTGCAAGCTATCTGTCATAGCTCCCAACATTGAAAACTATTTGCCATAGCACTCAACATTGAAAACTATCTGCCCTAGCACTCAACATTGAAAACTATCTGCCCTAGCACTCAACGCTGCAAGCTATCTGCCCTAGCACCCAACATTGAAAACTATCTGCCCTACAATGTAGCACTCAACAATGCAAGCTATCTGCCCTAGCACCCAACATTGAAAACTATCTGCCCTAGCACTCAACAATGCAAGCTATATGCCCTAGCACTCAACATTGCAAGCTATCTGCCATCGCACCCAACAATGAAAACTATCTGCCCTGGCACTGAACACTGCAAGGTATCTGCCATAACAATCAACATTACAAACTATTTACCATAGCACTCAACACTGAAAACAATCTGCCCTAGCACTCAACACTGGAAGCTATCTGTCATAGCTCCCAACATTGAAAACTATTTGCCATAGCACTCAACACTGAAAACAATATGCCCCAGCACTCAACACTGGGAGTTATCTGTCATAGCACCCAGCATTGAAAACTATTTGCCATAGCACCCAACACTGCAAGCCAT
The DNA here is from genome assembly GCA_031763545.1 of Mopalia muscosa. Classification (NCBI taxonomy): domain Eukaryota; kingdom Metazoa; phylum Mollusca; class Polyplacophora; order Chitonida; family Mopaliidae; genus Mopalia; species Mopalia muscosa. Next base: position 8,016 of record JARFOD010133993.1, read on the forward strand.
CTACCATAGCACCCAACATTGAAGACTATCTGCCTTAGCACTGAACACTGCAAGCTATCTGCCATAGCACTGAACACTGCAAGGTATCTGCCATAGCACTGAACACTGCAAGCTATCTGCCCTAACACCCAACATTTAAAACTATCTGCCCTAGCACTCAATGCTGCAAGATATCTGGCATAGCACCCAACATTGAAAACTATCTGCCCTAGCACTCAACACTGCAAGCTATCTGCCATCGCACCCAACATTGAAAACTATCTGCCCTAGCACCCAACACTGCAAGCTATCTGCCATCGCACCCAACATTGAAAACTATCTGCCCTAGCACTAAAACTAATAGCAAAATATCATGAAACTTACACAATGGTAACAAATCTTAGTCACATTGCTGTTTGGAGTTCAAGAAATATTGAGGTGACGCAGTAGTGCGAATGTACTAGTCCACTGTAATGTATAAAACAGCTGCGGACTAATTGATTTGTCTAGGATATTTAAACCTCCCATTTGCTTTCTTATCAACAGTGTATTGCTCAAATTTACATTTCAAAAATCCTTGCATTGGTTACACCATTTCGGATAATCACAAGTTTAGTTTTATGGGTATTTCAGTGAGAACAAAGCTTAATATGAAACATGAAAAGTAGGATATTTTGATAGCAGATCTATAAAGAGTTACAAAACCATTTCTATTATACAAGATCATAGATGGCCATGTCTAAGGGGATTCCTAATTGAAATCAATTATAGTTATTAAATGTCAGCCACCTAGTTTAATAGCATTGTTCATTTTCTATGCATGAGTTTTTAAAATAAAGTAACAATTAATAAGGCCACAGAAAATAGAAAATGTAGGATGATTGCTTATTCAAGGTTGTTTGCCTTCATATATTGGACTGGCACACCATCATGTGAGGATAATAAAGCACCCCTGGAAAATCATGCGACCATGTGATCCACAGTGGCGTGAAATCCTGCATCTTATGAAAAATCAAAAAGAAAAAAAAAATTTATTATAATTTTTTATAAAACCCACTCCAATATCAATGTCAAACCCCATACAAGTTAAACCTATAGAGCATGATGTTTAAGAATTTTTTTTAACCATATTCACCCGAAGAAAGAATTAATCTGCAGAGATATTTTTAACCAGAAAATTAGTGGTCATGAGAAATTTTACATTTTTCCCACTGTTGCAATAACGTTAAGTACACCCAATGCTACAAACAATGAAACTAATCTATTTATTTGAAATACCAGTTTGCAGGCTGATCTATTCTAAATCCATGCCAAATACCTTGTTTTCTGCCAGATGTCCATGGTTATTTTCTCCTACTGACTTATCTATTGTTGGTAAGGCATAAAAAATGTCTTGTTTCATGTAACCCGACTGACCCTATGAAATAGCTCCGAGTCTAAAGTTTTTGGGGGGCTTTTGAAAAAGTTAAATAAAAAAATATTTAACAAATTTGAAACTTTTTTTACAAATTGACATATTTTGATAGCAAAATCGTTTTTTAAATATGTTTTCTAGTCATAAAACCATGTTTTTTAATATCTACTGTTTTGTACAAAAATATAATTAAACAAAAAAGCCCCTGCCTGCCTAGCCCAATTTTTCTCAGGTCGCTAGAGGAAACACAGCATTTTTTTTTAGGCCCAATCATAACAATTTGAGGTAAGATCAATTTTGAAGTTGTTTCTGGTAGTTTATTAATTTTTTTTTATATGAACATCCCTGTGTATTCGTGGTTAATTTTTAGAAAATTATGACATCACCACAATTTAGCATATCTTCATTTGTAGATTGTCTTGAACACTATGATATCTAGGCAAGTGAAATCTTATGAGAATCAATTTATTGGATTTACCAAAAATTGCTTTTGTAACATTATATGTTTTAGCTACTGCCTGGAATGCAATAAAAAGCGCATCTGTTTGAATTGTGTTTTTTGCCTATTATTAGACTGGCTAGTGTAGAATCTTCTGTTGTTACAGTCTACAATCGCCTCAAAACAAAACGAGTTTGGATTGGAAGGTATTCTTTAAGCCTACGGATATCATCAATTACTTGTGGATAAATCCTTTCATCCTCCGCACACCTTCAAGGGAATTATTAAAACACTCAATGAATGTTTCATAGGAATTAAAGCACCGAAATTATCTATCTTCCACAAAGTGTCTTCTGCTGTCTTTTATGCCCTTGCTCCCTGAAGATGTACTACACAATTTCGCAAGATAAAAAACAAAACTTTCAGAAAACTGAGATGTCTTGCATGCCATTGGTCCCAGGAGATTTATTCCACAATTTTGCAAGTTTTTTTTGTGTGCAGAAAACCAAGCTGTAGAGTTGGTTCATTGTGCAATAACACCAAGATCACTAAATAATAGTACATCAGGTACATGTATATGGCGAGTGTTCTTAAAGACTGGGATGTATTAACACTAGTGTCTAAAATACCAGATAAGGCTTTTTTCAATTGGGAATTAACTGGACATGTTTATCAAGCGGCAGACATGAAATGTAATATTTACCCCATCACTCATAAGATGTGTCACAAACGATATGTTGCAGAAAAACAATAATCCCTCTATGTTTGTAGCCAATACTCCTTTGTAACTGACATTTGTGTTTTCCCAGTGATAAAAAAAAACTCCATTTGTTTCTTGTGAAGAGGTAACCTTACAGAACCTTTTAGGATAAAGACACTCCAAACATTGTATTTATTGAATTTCAAACTAGGACCAGTTGAAGGCCCTAGGAAATAAATATTTTATGTTCTATTCCAATATCACCAACCTATCATCATGTCATTAAAGGTATTTCCAAATGGTTGATACATAGAAAAAAGTATCAATTCACTGAACAACTTCCAACTTGTTTCATTAATAAATTTGGTGTACATGCAGAGAAACTGGGATTCGAACATCCAACTTTTATTAAGAGTCAGCTGTGATTCTCGGCTGATGCACCAGGGAATTCACCAAGTGACTGGTATCTAAAGAAACCTGACGACCATTTTGTTATTTCTCAAGATCTATCAATCCTTTGTGTATCTCTGGTATGGAGTCGTCATTATCTGCCACTGACTATTCCGAATGGAGTTTCCCCTGCATACGTCACAGCTCAAATGACTTGTTTGAAGTCTCTAGTTTGTAAGTGCAAAAAGCAAATTCTAAGCTTCCAAAAAATATGGGATTTATTTGCAGATGGTTTATAGAATTGTCTTTGTAATTCAGTGACTTTCAATCTGATTTAAAACTCATTTGGGAATACCTTTAATGTGTACCATTGGCTTTATTGTCATTTATTCTACGTAAAACATCACGTGACGTTAAAAATAACACCTTGGATGACTGCCTGTACATGATAAGTAATGCAAGAAAGTGCAATATAAGCCAATCTTGTACCTAACTCCATCCTGTCTGCTAATCTGCTTACACAAAGGTATCAAAATATTGTCTCTAAAATGTTTCACAGAGATGAGAGATCTATATGTATTGTAGCAGATAAATGAATCAAAACTGTTCAGAACTTTCTACTCAAGACGAATGCCCCCACTGTTGCAGATAACTAACTCAGGGATTGAGATAAGTGTCAGTGATTACTGATTAAAATATGTCCATAGCTGATCAAATTTAATAGCCTTTTTTTTATTCAATAATAATATCTAATCAAAATTATAGTTTGAATCAAAATAATAAATGATCAAAATATTTTTTTCTTAGTTCAAACCCTGTTACTGATTGCTGTTGTTATCATTTGGTCCGGTGGAGTAATAGATAATTTATGTCTTCATTATTTACTCTCGTATTTATGTTTATTAGTTGCTATTCTCAACGACACATGTGGAATTAGGTCTATATGTTCAGCTGGCAATGTCTGCATATGTGACATTTCCAAGAAGTAACAATGATGTCATATGTAACAGAAGACAATCAAGTACAGCCTTTGTTTGGCTTTTCATGATGGTTTTTGAGGATTCCTTGGTATGAAGAATATACTGAATCTAACATTTCTCTGGGGGAATTGTTCAACAGAGTAGGCTATCCAAACGGTAAATTTAACTAAAATTCTCTGAAGTGGAATGAGCCAAAGGCTGCATTTATTTTCCAGTGAAATGCCAGTTTGAGGAGACTTACACAGTACTGCCATCAGGTCAGGAAAACATTGAAGAAAGCGCATGGCATTGGAGATAAAGGGGAAACCTTGAAGGTTGCCTTCAGATGTGTCTTATACTGAATATTGGCCCTCTGGTTAAGCACAGTTTGTTTGAAGAGTAGCAATGTTGCCTTTACTTAGCACTGGAGGGAAATTAACTTTTCAGCATTATTGTTGGAATACACTACTGCCATATAAGTGAAATACCCTTTAGCATGGAATTTTGGTGTAAAACACCCATCAAATAAACAATCTACTGAATATTCCTAATTTACATGGTCTGGGGATTTATGAACTCAATCAAAATTGTTTTCGATTTATTTTTTTTCTTAAACACCATGAGTCAGAGTAACAATAAGAGGAGTTTTGATACCTGGCTTAGAACTACCACCTATCACCAATATCTTTGCTATCAATCATAAAACCACATACCTTAAGACCATTGTAGTTCCAGTTCATTTAATTCCATGATATGGCACCACAATCTGAAATGAAAACATTTTGTTTTAGATCTTCGTTACAATATTCAGTTATATTTTGATTTGGAGTTCCTCTTTTAGTAGATAAATTATCATAGGTGCCGGAAGAACCCACACACTTTTCTGAGTAAGGTGCACTATTGAATTTTCACACACTTTCTCTCATTACTTGTCATCGATATGCAGTCAGCCAATGTGTTATCTTAAAACTTACATCATTACATGGTCTTTTGTGTAAAATAAATAATTACAAAGCTAACACTCCGGTAACTCCTCGAACCTAAATGTTTTTTGGAGGGTTTGGATGAGCCCCTCCAGGTTTGAGAAGTACAGGCATTTTGAGTGGGTGGGGGGAACAATGAGATCCTAGCCCCGCCCCTTTAGATTTACTTTCGTCACCCTTGAATATGTAAGTATTCTATTTCCGAATTAGTTGTGATCAAATTTGTGGAAGATGAGATAAGTGATATGAAATGGATTTGGTGTAAGCATGATGATTTTGTTTTGCCGCGATTCTGTTGACTGACTTACTGCTAGGCGAATGTCACAATGTGACACACTAACCTGGAATTAACCCAGCAATACATGGTCTGGGTCAATCTCTAGAATTCCATTCTCTAGCAGACTGTGGTCATCAATTCTCTCGGCTACTGTGTGTCGACTTTATACTAAAGGCTCCTTTTAAAGCTACTACATGTATCTTAAGCCCTGTCTTAGTGGTTGACACTCTGGTAACTCCTTGAACATTTATAAGCCCTAAGAGTGTTCTTCAATACCCTGGACACATCTTGATGTTCTTCAATTATTGGACAGATGATACATGTATGATACACTGAGGGGTGCATTAATCATGCATGTAGAACATATGATACACCGAGTGATACATTAATGATGCATGCAGAACATATGATACACCGAGTGATACATTAATGATG
>JARFOD010134004.1:0-13590 GCA_031763545.1 Mopalia muscosa
TAAGAATGTGTGATTTTTCCATCGGCATAAGTTCAAAATGATCTATAACCGAATGGTCAGGAAGAGATAAATGTCCCGCTACATTCGTTATATCAACTTTAACCTAATGGAATCCAACTGAAAAACCTGTCCAGTTTGTTCCCCAACGAAGAAGGCTATACCTGGTATTTAAGAGTCTAGCTTCATATGCAGTCTTCATGGATTTGAAGACGTGCCTGACGATATATATACAGTAGGGTGGTACCACTACTGTGAATCCGCATTTAATAAAAAAATTGAATACTGTCAAGGGAAAGTGGAGAATGGAACGATTCAGCAGTAGTTGATAGGTATAACCTGGGATACAGTATACTGTATCCCAGGTATAACTGTAGATTAAACGAATATTTCACAACCCTGAATCCTTCTTTATAAAGTATGACAGCTTTGCACATTATAACATCTAAACAAATGTACACTTTCCAGAGTGATAGTAGGTTGAAATTTAATGTTATAGGGTCATGTCTCTGGAATACTGCCACAGGAAATATTTGTCGTCCAAACAATGAAGGCACAATAGTGCTTACAACAATTATCATTCCTGTTCTTCAAGTTCCCAGTATGTCATATGAATTTAGATTCAAGCTGGAACTTAACCTTTTGTCCTTACATAACCTTTAATTTGTTTGTACAATTTGACTTTGGTCATGGAATCATTAGATTTCAAAACGAGGTTCCATGATCCAGCCTGGGCTATAAGAAAGCGGATTAATTCCAGATATGGAACAAAATGTAGCCCGCATATTAACTGTTCTAATCCTAATCCATACATTACATATATACGGGTTTTGCAATGCTGTGATTGAGAATATCCCTAGATTGTCATGCATTGAGATATAGCATGCCTTATAGACACATACGGAGCTATCATATACATCGCTTGAAATTCACAATATAGCCCGCATAACTGTCATAATCTAAATCCGTATACATTATACGGGTCCAGCAAAGATGTGATTTAGATTATCGCTAGATTATCATGAGGAATTCAGATATAACATGCCATGTGGACGTACACATTTATATCATGCAGACACAATGTTTGGAAACATAATACATGTATAAACATAACAAACCACTAACACAGAAGCGTATAGACAATGTGGGTACCTTTAGGTTTGGGAAATATGGTTGATACTTCACACTGACACCTGTTTTCTTAACAAGGGAGTTTTTAACCCAGTTTATATCATTATCACCTCGTTGGTGTGGGCTGAACTGTTGACAAAGATAACCTGTCAAAACGTAATTCAGAGAAACATGGAAAGAGTCATGTTCATGTGAAACCCAACTCAATGTCCACAAGATACCAGTTCTAGTTGTCTAACTTCTATATTATAGCAAAGGGATCAACGTCATGTTATGGTTATTCCGGGACACATATATTTAAAAGAACTGCGAACCTGTATGACGTCTTTTTAACTTAACAGCTATATGTTACGGTTGAGTCAGATAGTCTTTTATATATTTTATTTTATAGAACAGAAAAATAAGCTATATGAAAGCATGCGTTTAGGAGATGTATGCCATACAGGTATCGATTACAAAAATAATACAGAAATTTATATCATACATGCATTAGACATATTTATGCATATTCATAAATTTCGACACCCGAGTTCGTCGGCTTCTGGAGGGTCCATAATCAAAATAACAAGAAGTATACGTTTTATGTCATTTTCGTTATTTTGGGATAGCGCTTTCTTAGTTTGAACAGATTCTAGTTAAGAGAATTTGGCAAGTTGAAACCATTCCGGGAATTCAACCCTTCAGTCCGGAGTTAGGCACCGAATCTCAAGCTGCATAAAATGGTATAAGTTTATGTTGTATAAAAACAACATGTACTGAGACGGATGGGTTTGAGCCGCATCAGATATAAAGAAGAAATAATATTACGTTGATACAGACTACCACTTCGTTTAACAGTTGGCTAAAAATCTGCACTCGAGTTGCCGTTTCTCTTCCGTACACTATATAGGAAATGTAAATATTTATCTCTTGTTTGCTAACATGCGGATTTTGTTACAATGTGCTACGCGCAGAGTAGCCGAAAATATAGGAAGCGATATAGACAACTATTTCGCAAGTTATATGTAATATCATCTGACTTTGGGCCCAAGATCTATACATCATATATATCGTATTGAAATGAACTCAAACATACACTCTCGCCGCATTGAAATATGCAAGGTTTGAATATAGTAACGATTTCAACTGAACGTAACATTTTTACATCCTTCTTAATCTTTGCAATTGTAACTTTACGCTCGAAGAACCTTCGAGGCATAAGTCGGAAGAATTGCCTGGACTGCCTCGAAGTTATATGGGTGGTTGGCCTTTTTTTAATTTAATTTTTGTTTAAAGGTGACGAAAACACCGAAAATTGTAAAAAAAAAAAAAATAAATAAAGTATATGTAGGTTTATTTTGTAGATTGTATGCAATGTTTTCTACCACAGAGGTACAGATGAGGATAAAAACTTCGGAACATGCAACTCTTACCTTTGCGCAGAAGCATCAAGGGAACCCTTCTGTGACACAAACAGAAACTGTCTCTATCCAGACCTCGTACATTTCTATTCCCGGCCTGATTGTACATTTTATCGTCCCAAAATTCTCTGTCAGGACATATATTATCTTAATACTTGCTTATCTTACACGTTTCACTGTATGGCAGAGCAGCGAATTGAAGATTCGTACAATTGAACTATATGTATAAGTAAACTAAAACATTTGCAGAATATAACGAAGCTATAACCGAACAGAGGCAAACAAGTGCTACTGTCTGACGGGTGATTCCTGTGAGTATACGCCTGGTTATGTCCTTTAAAAAACAAAGCCCCGGCTGTGTAGGAAAGTTAACAGTGTGTGTTAAAGGACAGTCTTGCAGAGTTACAATACCCAGTGAGTTAGTAGTTAGGAACCCGAGCTGGGTGTAATAGAGGGTAATAAGGGAAGGAGATACTCTCATGATGGCCATATAGATCAGACCAGTTCACGGCGACCATATATCAAACACACAACCAATCTAAATAGTCCCAAGACGCCACCCTTGAGTTGTTCAGCACTTTATACTTTCCCTGATTGTTATCTGATCGCATATTTACTGGATGGAATTCAATTTTAAACAGCCATGAGCGAGTGGAAAAGAAAACAGCACAAACAAATTCGTATTTTCGAAAGATTTTGGTAGATAGACTTGTGATGTTTTGATAATATCTCCAAACTAGTCCTCCGCCAGACAGATATAAGAACATATTTTTTCCAGACATGACAAATGACAATGAACCGGCTTTAAGCGGCTATAGATATTTCCTTTACATATGTTATCAGTCGAGTTCAAATAAGCTGGATACCATGTCTAGAGAAACCGTCAGAAGGAGAGGGTCGTAAAGCCACAGACACAGCTGTGACCTTCGATCTTCAGCTGACTACAAAAATACACTATAGTAGCTAAAGAAATCCTTCCACGATTGAAGATGGATTTAGGAGAGGGTAACTTAGATGTTAGTCATTGCCAGTAGTGTGATAATGTCTATAACATCTGCATATCTCACAACTCATCCTCCACAGATCACCAAAGCATCTAGATTTCCTCATGTTTATTAAATACATATGCTCTTCGACAAATCTTCATATTATTTATATTCAAAAGACGTCAATTGGGGGGAAATCTAGACACGAGTTCCTGTTGACAAGTATATCGCGTAACGTCTGGTGAATTACCATAGTTCCAGACAAGCATCTGTTAAATGGTACATTTGGTAGTAATCAGTCACCCTGGTACATTATTCTTATACATAGAAACGCCCATTGGTTAGCAGCTATATTGCAATACCCCCCAAATATTCGCTCAACATATATGCCTATATCAATTTTCAGGTGACAAAATGTCGCGTTCTTTATTTTAACAATACTGGAGATGTTTGTATGATAACAATAAATAAAAAACGTTCTCCGTTTGATTATTCTCTTTCAAAGAGATATATATATAATATCAGAAGTCCATTAACTGGACTTCTGATAATATGTTTATATATTATGTTTATATATATATATTTCTTAAAGGTAATCAGATTGTCATGAACTTGCATGTTGATTAATTAAAATCGATGAATCAACTCATGTTCTAGATTAACTCCAAACGACAAGTTTCTAAACAGATCTTAATCTCGAGTTGTTATGGGTATTCTACAGGAATCTCGGGAGAAGGTAGTGACCCTTTACATGGCATAACCTATACAGTATTGATAAATATGTAACCAATAAGATATTCGGAATAGGTTAGGAATAAATCAGCCTAAAAACTTGTATTTTAGAGATATAGAAATTAACCAATGATAATATCCATTAAAGAGAACGAGTTGTACACAAAGCATAAATGTTTTTAGCGATGATAATGCTTGAAGAAATATATATAATGTAGAACTCCGCTGTCTTATTCTCCTATTTTCTTTTTCTACGGATGGCCAAACAACGTGTGTCACCCACGATGCTCTGGCAAGACAAAATTAACAATCTAACCCTAGCTCCAATAAGAAGTACAATTTGTAATCACACAAACAATAAAACAAGAGTTACAAATTTAAACCTTTCATTAAAAACAACCTTCTAAGTTCTAAGATTTGTTTTATATCATTTACCAAATCTCAAATACATTTCCCCAAATATTGTTACGGTTCCAGACTCCAATTTACTCCAAGATTCGCTTAGCTTATCTATGATACATAGATATGAGATCCATGGAACTAGTACATGCCGTTAGTTTGGCGCCCTTAGTCCACCATTCGTATCTCTTCGCAGCTCTCACGTGTATGGTAGAAAATGTTGGCAAAAATTATTTTTGGCGGCCATATGAAAAAAACATACTATATATTTTTTTAATAACTTATATATCTCCTTGCTTAAAAATATAGGTGTTTGAGTTTCAGGCTCTATTCTTGGGATTATTTTTACTTTGGCTTTATATGGATGTACACGAATTTATTGGTGTTTAATGAGTTGAGTGGATGAAATTGTCTGTCTAAAGCTGGAATCTGCTGATACGTGGTTACTCCCTTATTCCTGGAATCAACTGATATGTGACTATAATCATATACAGGTTTTTGGGTAATCGTTGTCCGCATATCCCGGCTTTAGGCGCGGTGTCCAGGAGAAGTGTCTATATGTGGACGTTCTAGCGAATCATACACAGGTTTTCGGGTTTATCGTTGTCTGCATATCCTTTAGGCGCTGTGTCCAGGAGAAGTGTCTACGTGGGACGTTTTGGAGCGAATCAAATACAGGGTTTTGGGTTTATCGTTGTCTGCATATCCTTTAGGCGCTGTGTCCAGGAGAAGTGTCTACGTGGGATGTTTTATAGCGAATCAAATACAGGTTTTCGGGTTTATCGTTGTTTGCATATCCTTTAGGCGCGGTGTCCAGGAGAATTGTCTACGTGGGGCGTTTTAGAGCGAATCAAATACAGGTTTTGGGGTCTATCGTTGTCCGCATATCCTTTAGGCGCGGTGTCCAGGAGAAGCGTATACGTGGACGTTCTAGCGAATCATATACAGGTTTCGGGTTTATCGTTGTCTGCATATCCTTAAGGCGCGGTGTCCAGGAGAAGTGTCTACGTGAGACGTTTTACAGCTAATCAAATACAGGTTTTCGGGTTTATCGTTTTTTGCATATCCTTTAGGCGCGATGTCAAGGAGAATTGTCTACGTGGGACGTTTTAGAGCGAATCAAATACAGGTTTTGGGGTTTATCGTTGTCTGCATATCCTTTAGGCGCGGTGTCCGGGAGAAGTGTATACGTGGGACGTTTTGTAGCGAATCAAATAGAGGTTTTTGGGTTTATCGTTGTTTGCATGTCCTTTATGCGCGGTGTCCAGGAGAAGTGTCTACCTGGGACGTTCTATAGCGAATCAAATACAGGTTTTCGGGTGTATCGTCGTCTGCATATCCTTTAGGCGCGGTGTCCAGGAGAAGTGTCTACGTGCGACGTTTTATAGCGAATCAAATACGGTTTTTCGGGTTAATCGTTGTCTGCATATTCTTTATGCGCGGTGTCCAAGAGAAGTGTCTACGTGGACGTATAGAAAATCATATACAGATTTCGTGTTTATCGTTGTCCGCATATCCTATAAACGCGGTTCCGTATAAAGTCAAGTTTTCCGAAGTTCTTGGCGTTCAAATAAACCATTTTTAAAAAAACTTTTGAAACCATATATTGTACTGTGAAAACAATTCCATGAATTAAATCGTAAAAAAAAAAAAAAAAAAAAAATGTTATTATAAAAAAATAATTAAGAAAGGAAAGTCCTGGTCAAAACGATCACGTATGATCCACGGAGTTAGTGTATCAGGAAAGTGGTCTAATAAATAAAGAATAAAGCAGAAAATACCATAAATAATATACGTTTGTCTTTCCGTACTGCTTGTGAGTAAGAAGCACTTAATACAATAGGACTGGAATTCAACAGAAAGTAATGACTTACAGAATGACAGAAAGTGTATTAAGTACAAGAAATTAAAACAAAGAAAACATGAACAGGTACCTTTTAAATGTATCCATGCTGCAGATATTTGAGAATTTGCAGAAGAAAGTCCTGAGCTACCATTGTTCACACTTTCGCAGTCAGACGACAGTGGCTCGACAGATGTCTCTGACCCTTCGTCATCAGAGGACTCTGCATGTGTTGATGTGTCGGAACTTTCGACATTTGTCATAATCATATAACGTGTATGAGCTCGGCCATATCCACCAGGACGCTGATGTCTCTCGTAATTGTCGTCCCGGAATATACCTTCGTGTGTTAGAAAGTCTGAAAACTGCGGACGAACACTAGGTCTTGTATCCATATTCATTTGAAGTTCATGTTAAACAATATATGTAAATACGTTGTCAAGAGACGGTCTTGAAATCCTGGGTACAGGTACACCCGCTAGTCCAGTTGAGCTCGAGTCTGAATTAAGTCTGTCAATCAACTGACAGGTAAGATGTCACCCAAGCCCACATTACCTGTCTTAATTACAGATAAACTCTCATTCCAAAGAATTTTTCTCACAGTTAGAACCAGTCTAAGGTCACAGAATTCTCTCGATCTGTTTCCCAACACTGTAAACGATATAGTAATAATAATATATATATGAGTTTTCCTCGAGGCTACTCGTGGGACGAATGCCTATGCGTTGAACAATCGACATCGTTAATACCAAGTATAACACAAAAGATTAGGAAGATTAGCGGCCATTCATGGGATATGTGAGGATTAACATGCGCCTAAATCTGTTTGGGCTGTCTACTACTCTAAACACCATTGTCACATTGGATTTTATTAACATTGCTCTCAAAGCAGTAAGTGATTTCTGTGGGATTTAAGGAATACATTTTACATGTGCGTAATCCCCAACACATGTTATAGTTGGAGTTGAACCGTTATGTAAAATACATTTAGGCCTATCAAGTGAATGAATATTATAATTTAACAACTGCAAATTTAAAAAAAGAATATATCATATATCAAAGATGGTATCAAGTTGACTGTGTATGTCTTTCTATGTGCAATACAGAGGGAAAAAACATGCACGTTAAAGGACGAACAATATCAGAGTGCAAATGAATGGCCAACTTAGAAAATGAAAGTTGTGACAAAGGTAACAACACAAAGACAGAAACGGTCAACTTATATTTGACAAGAAATGACCATGTATAAATAATATAAAACGAAAGCTGAAGCTTTATACCATATAACAAATATAATACATTTTTCTTTCGCACTTAATTACATGAATTTACAGGAACAGCTGTACATAGCAGCCAGCCATTGGGTCAATAGCTATATATTAGATAGATACAACCCGGTGGAGGCAAGACAGATACAATCCCGATGGAGGCAAGTTAGATACAATCCCGATGGAGGCAAGATAGATACAATGCCGGTGGAGGCAAGATAGATACAATCCCGGTGGAGGCAAGATAGATACAATCCCGGTGGAGGCAAGATAGATACAATACAATCCCGGTGGAGGCAAGATAGATACAATCCCGGTGGAGGCAAAATAGATACAATCCCGGTGGAGGCAAGCTTTTAAATTTATAGCTACCAGGCAACATGGCTAAAATACTATAAGAAGCTCGATATGCAGTAGAAATAAATATACCAGGCGATTTGTAACTATTGCACCTTGAACTCTCGACTATATATATTTTTCCAGAATTAATCGCCCTGCCGTGGAGTATTATCGAACTAAAACGAATGAACACATGTTCTCTCGATAAACTCAAGACAATTTTAATAGATCTTAATCTCTAGTGGTATATAAATTAAGTGTAAATTGTTCACGTTAATTTGAATGATGTGAAAAACGTGAGCAAACATTGTTCTGCTCGGAAGGAGCAATACACATTCAAGGTGGACTGGTCACTCATAATCTGTTAAGTCGTAAAGACCCAATATTATGCCCAGAGTGCATTTGGGTACACTTGTCGTGAATAAGTTAGCCATTTTAACCTACCCCATAATCAGAAATGTTTATTTTAGGATTTCAATAGGCTATAGCTCTTTTCCGAACTGTGCTATTTGCTCGCCTACAAATCAGCTTGACTTAAGAAAATAGCCCGGTATTACCGTTAAAACCTTTTAACTGTGTAAAGCTCTCGTGACTCACTGGTGACCAGCCATGTGAAATTGGCCGGTTATTTGGATATCCAGCATGTATATATTATGTTAAATTCAGGGGCAGTATGAAAAAACTGGATATATAAATAAATAAATAACACTATTAATCAGTACTTATATATTAACAAACGAAAGCTGTAACTTAAGTGTCGGGTATCTGGCAATTCAGCTGGTATCATATAAGCACTCTGGAGGTAAAGTACAAGCATGACTGATAAATTGACTAATTCAGGTTTTACATCAATTCGAAGACATCACCAAGCAGATTGGCTTCTTGTTATCAGTTAGTCCTAAAAGCACCACGGACCTGTTGTTCAAACTCTATGTTGAAGGCATATCTCTAATCCTAGATTAGTGGTTTAATCTGCTATTAGCGACTTATCTCGGTTCTGAGCAACCGGCCCCTGGGCAATAGAAAGTCCCCATCCAATGGCCAACAAGATTGTAAAGAACAACTGATCTGACTATAATAGGTTATTGTTAAGAGAGTTTAACCCGTTCAATTTTGTTTTGAATGCACGAAACAGAAAGGGTCTAGCTTTAAAAAAAAAGAGAACTTCGAGAAAAAAACATTATCTTGAAACAGTTAGTAGGCTATACGGTACAGATTTCCTATCGGTCGTATTTTAAGGTACAGGTAATTCGAGAGATATGATCTGATTGTTTCTTTAGCCGAAATGTACCATTCAGAATTCAATAAGTTCTTCAGTTGGATAATCAATTAACCTCCCCGTGAGTTTAACACAGTCTGTTTGTCCTTAGCCATGGCCACAGTCACCCAACGTCTCAATGTCCGCCAACAGACAACAGAACTCATCGTCCAGACAAATAAAATAGTTCCGTGCATTTTCTCCAGTGACAAGTGAGGCGCATCAATGGAAACGGATGAAAGTGTCCGCAAATCAAAGTTATCCTTGAAGAGTACGTTGGAGATCAACAGCAACTGAATATAACGCCTTGCATCGACAGCCCTCTGTCATATTGACTACAGTATCGGAGAGGCCTATACATGTAACAGTATTTTGAATAAGGGTATAGCATGCCACAAAATCTGTGTGTAAGCTAAGCCCTTAGGCTATGTAAGTTTTCAAATTATATAGTTCTATTTTAGACAAAGAAATTTTGCTTGTCTCCACCGGTATGTGAACAGAAAGAAAATTTGGCTTGCCCAGTATAATAGTATAGGATTAGAACTTAATTTATCCTAAGTTCCTAAGAGTATTGTTTGTTTATATCTGTATTTTAGTACTGAAACAATTTTGTACAAAATGTAAGTGTAATTTACAATAATGCCGTTTATACTGAAAATACATGATAATTTTATACCACAAGCGATAGATCAAGCCCAATTGGATTTTAATCCCGCCGTTCAGAATCTGTATCTTATGAGCTATATTCTTTATAAATTTTAGTATTCTGGTGAATAAAGAAATGAAATCCAAACAAAATCAAATCAAAGTAGGAAAAATACTAACTCTTGAGCAATAAGTGGACATAAATACAAAGAAGGCACCGTCAGGGTTGACAGATGTAGAAACTGAGATATAGCATGCTAGAAACAAGGTAGAAACAAACGAAAAACACAAGGCACCACTTAACATGCTTATATACATATTAGAAAACTGTATCAAAACTGATTAAAAATGTTTCTCAAAATATGCCTCAAACACACATAACAACCATTAACGTATAAGATTAATAAAGCTATGCTTTGTAGAAACTTGACAGTATTACAAGCCGTCATCGTACAAGTACCTTTTTGAAGTTAGGCTCCAGAAAGATAAGTAAGTCCTTTGGTCTAGAACATTGCAAATAAGTTAAGCACGATGGAAACACAGAAATCCCACAAATCTGCCCCTAATATACATTTGTATGTATAAATTTGGTTAAAACATATTGCTAGATGAGCTCTTTAAATCAAAGCAAGACACGTAATAACTTTTCATCTAAAAAAATTCGAGAAAAGCAAAAATAGTAAATATCTGATTTAAGTATATATAAAGTTGGCTTGAAAAGTGGTGAACGGTTTATGTTTATGTATATATACTGTTTGGTATAAAAATATTAAGCCGATCTCGAGAAACCAGGTCCGATATATCTTAACCTTTGACCTCGAAACTTACAATATGCAAAATTGCAAATTAGCTATGTTATGTGGAAACTTTGAAATAACAAGTGTCTACCTAGTTACAGGATATAAAGTTTTAGTTCTTTTTTAACAGTTCCCGAAATGCATTCCGTGAAACAAAGTATTGCATATCTTAACCTCTGAACTTCTTCGTAGAGGGGACATACTAAAAATAATGCACATCGTCAGACACCTGCCGGCACGAGTTAAAATTAAAATTAATTAAAAAAAAAAAAAAAAAAAACCCCAAAAAAACTTCAGCAACTAGAATAAAAATAAACGAATACGAAACATAGTTACTGGGATGTTTTGAAAGCAATTGGCCAAATACTCTATAGTAACTCCACACTGCGTTTTTATTTTAATACGAAGTGGCTCACAACGAAAGAAATAATTCGCTTCTATGAGTCAACATGTAACATTTCAACGCACTGTAGAGATGGGTAAATTTTATATTCCATGTATAATGAAATACAATCATTTGGCATCATGACATGATAGACTGTAAGAGGTGCAGAACTGCATCTAAAATACAAAACAATAAGTGTGGAATACAACTAGCTACTGGTTCCGTGGTTAAGCACAATGGTGATAACCTACTAATTAATCGGTTCAACATAAAATACTTTAAGGAATTGATTTATAGTTTCCTCTGGTAAATTCAATATATTAGTGCTTTGCCTCAATGTTAATCCAACATTCAACTGTATTCACATCATTAACAATTTAGTGTTCTTATTTGCCTCATAGAAATGCCAAGTCCCAAGATTGAACGTAAGTCATTGAGAGTGATCTCCCCTTAGCCAAGTACATAGCGATGCATTTGGAGCCACAGCGCTATAGAAACTTATGAGGCAAATTCCACATATTCGTAGACGGCGTGAATAAGTTGTAATTACCCACCTACCTACCCAGATTTTTTTGCAGACATTATTTATGCTGAATACACCCATATACTCAAAACACTTACAGGAATTAAAATTCTAGGCTATGCTTTATCACAAAAATACACAGAATGGTGAGAAAAAATTCAGTGTCTTTAGGCATTATTTTACGCAGGTTTGTTTGTTTGATTGTTGTTTAACGTCGTACTCAAGGGTATTTTACTTATATGACGACTGACACAAATACAGAACATCACAAACAAATCTGCTTCCCGTTACCCTTTAGCTCTGCGAACACCAGGGCAACAGAAAGCAACCTCTTTTCTCGCCTCTTACGATCGACCAAGGAAGCCGAGGGAGTATTCTGCAGAGCCATGGCCCACCCGCTCCTTCCTATGAGAGTGTTGTTTAAATTAACTTGCACACTACACTGTCCATCTTTAATTGACTGTTTTTGTGTAGATTCAATTTAACCTTGCTACCATCAAACTGCCTTCTATCTGAGCATCTTTGAACAAACAGAGCAGCTAAATCAATTGTGGTGATTTCCGAAGAGTGTTTGGGATAGTATTAATGCTGATTGGTCATTGCTTACGACAATCTCATCCAATTAACTATTAATGGCTATTTTATAGTGACAATGCCTTATGAAATCAACCTCCAGCCAAAAAACAGGAGACTGTCGCAAAAACTGTAAGGTTAATATTCAAACTATTAAATTGGCAGAAATTCTGTGAAAAATGGAATAGTGTTTATGTTGAGGAGAAAACTGGATACAGTGTCATTAGACTGCAGATTGAAATGAACAAAAACAATGGTAATCCAAATAAAATCATTCTTGATTGTCATTTAGTCTGGTTTCTGTAAAATTTTGGACAGTTAATATACATATTAGGGCTTCTTTGATGTTTGAGAAATAAAATTGATCAAATCTTAATTGAATTGTCAGGATAACCTACCTTTGCCTTTCTAGGTTTTTTTCGCTGTTGTCTTGGTAACCAGGTAAAATGAGATCTTTTTGTGTGGAGTATCTTTGAAGATGATTAATTTAGCTGATGTCCCTTCTGATGTTGAACCGTGTGTTGTAGCGGTCACCTGCTGGTCCAGCCCTTCACTCCTATAACCAGGGTTATTACCATGGTGTATGAAGCCTAGCATATGCTGCCCATCTCAGATAGGATTCTGAGCATGTGTAGCAAGTCCACTCTCCAGCATGGCAGCAAATAGAACTCTCTATACCTGTAACTCACGCGACAGTTCAGACTAATCCTGAGGATGATGGACAGTCGAAACCCTTTATGCAAACAGTTTCACTCCTTCACACGTCTGTTAAAACAAAGGAGCCTTCAAACAACCAGACTCACATATTATTGATTGAAAACGTGTATGGGGATAACAAGATGCTATAGCCTTTGTTACTACAGTAAAGAATTAAAGGGCAGCCTTAGTTAATTTTTCTGTTTTCTCCATTTTGCCACGGGGACTTCATAACCACTGCCACTGGGAGCTGTTATAAATATAGTCCTGTCAATTTCACACATTCTGAAGAGTGTGTGAGAGGGAGAAATTGTGAAATATAGTGTAACATTGACAAATTTAATAACGATGCAGGGGTATAGCGTGCTCCTGGTTCAAGAGTAGTGTAAATCTGAAGATCGAAAGACTCCTTTTTGATCTCAATATAGCATTGCTTTATTTTGCCAGTATAACACTCCTGATGATGGCAAAATAAAACATATACCTGGTATGTGGATGTACTACAGAAGTGCCTGTTCTACATGCACACAAGTGCTGGTTTATGTTTTGTTGGCTTGTCTGTCTTTCACAACTTTTTGTCTGATGTTTTGTTGGTTTGGCTGTCTTACATAAGTTTCT
>JARFOD010134015.1:0-13590 GCA_031763545.1 Mopalia muscosa
TTGTAACCCTTGCTTAACGCCGATATGAAAAAAAATAAAGCTAGTAGCCATTGCTTAAACCGATATGATAAAACATAAAGCTAGTAACCCTTGCTTAAACCGATATGATAAAACATAAAGCTAGTAACCATTGCTTAACGACGATATGAAAAAACATAAAGCTAGTAGCCAATGCTTACAAGTATATGAAAAAACGTTTAGGTAGTAGCCATTGTTTAACGACGATATGATAAAATAATCCAGATAAAACAATCCCCTTTTGTGCTATTTTTTGGACCAAAAATAAGTTTATTTCAAAGTAAGACATCCTTGATATTGAACATGGTGAAAACCTTTGAACACCAACACTAAGGTGGCAATTCAGTTGCATTATCCATTTGCTTGAACAATGACGTGTTTATCAATAGGCTATTTATCAATGATCTTTACGCTATAATTGTATCGAACGGTGTTAGGGACAATTCGTTATATCTCGTCCATTTAGAGATATTCAATCGGCTTTTTAGCTTTTTGTTGTTTAAAAAAGGACAACAGTACCAACTGAAAATTATAAACACCTTTTGACTAAAAGTTTCTATAACAGTAAATTTGTCTTAAAGTTTCTATAACAGTAAATCTATATAAATAGGAAATAAACTAAAAACTTGCAGTTTTTTTCTAGACATTCTTATTGTAATGCATAATAGAAAATGGCAATACACTGCGTTAACGTTCGTATGTCTGTTTGTCAGTAGTACATTAAATTTATGTCTGTAACGACCTGTCAAAAATGTCTTCAGAATGAAAGTATTACATTGAAACGATACACTGGACAAATTAAGAACTGGTTTTCAATGTTCCTTGTATTGCACCTAACACAGAAGTGGTTTTCAATGTTCCTTGTATTGCACCTAGCACAGAACTGGTTTTCGATGTTCCTTGTATTGCACCTAGCACAGAAGTGGTTTTCAATGTTCCTTGTATTGCACCTAGCACAGAACTGGTTTTCAATGTTCCTTGTATTGCACCTAGCACAGAACTGGGTTTCAATGTTCCTTGTATTGCACCTAGCACAGAACCGGTTTTCAATGTTCCTTGTATTGCACCTAGCACAGAACTGGTTTTTAAATGTTCCTTGTATTGCACCTAGCACAGAACTGGTTTTCAATGTTCCTTGTATTGCCTCTAGCACAGAACTGGTTTTCAATGTTCGTTGTATTGCCTCTAGCACAGAACTGGTTTGAATTAATATACCGTTATGAAGTCCATGAACATGTGACGAAAAAAACTCTCCTAAAATAAACGGGCACAAGTTGAATATATTTATAAACCTAATCACACTGGCACAGGGAGTCGATTGATAAAAATTGAAGAATCATCTCATGTTCTAGATAAGCCACAACTCTCCTCCTTCAGTAAAATTAGATCGGTATTCAAAGCATTTTGCGTATTAATCAAAATTATCAAAATCTTCTTGGCGACTGATGCATGTCATCCGAATGGGAAGATCTGCGGGCAAACGGCTATCGTTCCCAACACCCTGAGACGACCATACCTCCTCAAAGCCGCGTTTACAGAGCAGAAGTTTTGGTTTCTGTTTCTCGTGTTCCTTTCCATTTGTCATTTAGACAGCACAGCATATATTGTAGCATTTATGAAGTAATCTGTCATAATGCATCTGAATAAATGTAAGTAAATATTTTATAATGTTTTAGAAAGAGTAAATCTACAAATATTCACTTTATACTAAATTTTTTGGTTTGCTTTTACCGATTCGTAAGACTTTCTTGCAAGCATCAATTTAAACACCAAACACAGATAACAGTAATCCCATTTAAACGCTCCCTTTTATGAAAATAAAAGTATATATTCTGATCTGGTCTGTGGCCTATATACAATACACAGGAATTCACAGATTCATTCATAACTTTTATCAGTTGACAATATATACATTTAAGCAAATATCCCCTTATAAGTTAGTAGTCACTCGATGTCGTCCTCAATAGGTTAATTTATTATTGTTTCAAGCGGTAACGGTAGACCCAAACAAGGGCGATTGAGTGGCTTTATTGCTTTATTCTTCTTTTTTAAAATGGTTTATCAACTTCCTTATTACTTATGGATTTTTGATTTCTTATTTCTTAAGTTTCCGCATTAGAAACGTTCGTAGAACAAACTTATTTGTTTTATTTGTTGGAAGTGGTACATACACACAAGAGGTGGTACATACACACAAGAGGTGGTACATACACACACGAGGTGGTACATACACACACGAGGTGGTACATACACACACGAGGTGGTACATACACACACGAGGTGGTACATATACTTCCAAACAGAACCACCACAAATTACTCTTATAATTAATAAAAGCTCTTATTTCTGTCAAAGAAAATTAGAAACGATTGATGTGAGCAGACTATCTAGCTAGCCTCCAATTGTTTTCACCAAAACAATACAGTTTCTTAGAGTATTTCTCAAAGGTGAAGCATTTTAGGTCATGGAAATTTTGTGAGCACCGCTGCACCATTCACCTGTGTAAAAAGGTACCCGGGGGTAAACGATGGATTTAATAAACAGTCTGGGATCTCGCCCTTTCATACTTTTTCATAAAATGTGTCCCAATTAAATAGTTTATGTCATCTAGAGCTCTTTCTTATGTCACCACCCGAGAACAGCGTATACGCGATTAGAATACTGATGCACTGCCTGGCTCGTGTTTGATTTATTTATATTTCTTTTGTGAGCTCAATGTTAAACTGTGTCAAGACTGTATAAAGTTTTAAGTTGAGCTATTTTATCACTTGCGCGAAGCGAACGCCACATATCGTTGATCTCGCGAGGTCCTGGTAAAGTCAAGGTGCGTTTGCGGAGATACTCCTCGTTGAGTGGATGCAATTGTTGGATTGACTCAGGCCCAGTCCAGTCCTATGAGTGCCTTTCACGTTTCCAATTACGTACTGTTTGCATGCCATCAAGAGTACAAATAGCAGGTTTCTTTGTTTTGGGGAGTTGGGTTAATTACACACACTTAACAGTTCACTCCATATGGTACGTTTCAGATAGTGATCCAATGCTGACCAGCGCTCTCTGACTACACTAAACGGAAACCTAACACACGACCTCTTCAACCAAAACAACTTTATTTATAGCCTCTACAGAGTTACAGCTGACTTACATGTGAAGTTATCAGAGTTTGAGACGGACTTGAATTCCTCACCATCATTCTAGAAGCTGAAACTTACTAACGAGGACGATGGCTGCTGAGTTCGATGATTCTATTAGTTTTCGTTCTGGGGTGACGAAAACGTTCCATTGGGCGGACTATCTACTATTTGCTTTAATGCTCTGTGGATCCGCTGGGATTGGTGTTTTCTACGCAATCAAAGACAGAAAAAAACAGAATACGAAAGAGTTTCTCCTGGCAGGGGCAAACATGAATCCGCTCGTGGTGGCGCTATCACTGCTGGCCAGTTTCATGTCGGCTATTACTCTCTTGGGTACACCGGCTGAGATTTACAAGTATGGCACCATGTATGTGTGGATTGGTCTCTCCTATCTCTTTGTAATATTCGGGGCCGCTCATGTCTATATACCAGTGTTCTATCATCTTAACGTCACCAGTGCTTATGAGGTAAGTCCAGATTCTTTAGGAAATATAGATAGTATTAGCAATAACGTATTTGTCGCATAACTGATGGTGACAACCAAAACACGGGGAGCATTTTTGAGATCTGATTTTATTTAGATTGAGATACTGACATGCCAAAGTTTTACTCAATACGTATATTACTTTAATATAGATGTATGTGCAGTTTATTGGCAGCATCTCAGGTTCAGTTAGGGATAGGTGTACCTTAAAGTTGGATTAACTGTATACGGTTAACCTGAAATAGTCGGCACAGTATATTTGGATAATATGTTTGTCCAGAAGAATCCTCGCCCAAGGTTGCTATTTAAATACTATATACAAACTCCGCATCTGTAGTAAACTATGATGCGAACGGTTGGTTTGTTTTGAGTGCACGTGGCATCCTTTTCGGTTTCCATGCCACGCCCACTCAACCAACCCCTATTGGTGAATTTCAGTGGTACGTCAGTAACTGGGCTGAAGACATTTGTTTATATTTATTTGGCTCAACGAACTAGGTCAATTCAACTTGTTTGTTGCACTCTGAGTTTAACTGAATAAATACAACTTCTCAAAGAAAGACGTTAGGAGAATATTGTTTTAACATTATCTGACGATATAAAATAGATGGACTTTCAGTTTATTATGGATGGACAACTCCTTTGAGGTCAAAATTGTTCTTTTTTTTTTTTGTCTCATTCTCTTTTTTGTTGTGCATTTGGTGAAAAAGTTATACGAAATTTTCAGTTAAAAATTATTTAATTTTAAGTTTGAAAATTTTGATTCAGTTCTTGGCAAATGGAAAACTGGATGGGTTTTGCCTGATTTCTAGCTCTTCGTTTTTTGTTGAAGTTAAATTTTATCGAAAACTCATTTGGCTTCACCCGTGGAATTCGGGAATTCCATTTTTTTTTTGCCCAGTATTGTCTGTTTATATCAATTTTCCTAAATTGATTTTGAAAATAAGACTTTCTATATTAACAGATGAATAATTTCACGGATGTAGCAACGGACAGTTTTGACCCTCAAAGGGTTGTCCACCAGAACTTTAGGCGATGATAAGGAGATTCCCCACGACCGTCTTGTGGTGGGCCTCTACTTATCCAACTAGGTTACTGTCACAAAGATCGTGATGTTTCGCAAACACGACATAATGTTTCAATATTGGATTCATAGCTGTATAGGGTAGATGCGAATTTGTGAGGTTTTCGTGACACCGACCCAAAGTCTGGTCTACAGCCTGTTATAATTCAAATAACAGATTCAATTCATATTGGATGCGGCGAGCATAAAAGGCCTTATCTGACTGCATGCCATGATAGACATGTCTTGAGCATAATATGCCTTATCTGGCTGCATGACATGATAGACATGTCTAAGGCATATCCAATACCCATTACCCTTATCTGACTGCATGACATGATATACATGTCTAAAGCATACCCTTATCTGGCTGCATGACATATGATATATATGTCTAGAGCATAATATGCCTTATCTGGCTGCATGACATGATAGACATGTCTAGAGCATACCCTTATCTGGCTGCATGACATATGATAGATATGTCTAGAGCATAATATGTCTCATCTGGCTGCATGACATGATAGACATGTCTAGAGCATACCCTTATCTGGCTGCATGACATGATAGAAATGTCTAGAGCATATCCAATACCCATTACCCTATTCACATCGATATTATCCTATTCAACATCCTAGGCCCATACCCTATTCCATATTCAGTGGCGAGCATATGTTTTCCCACATATCACCCCTATGGTGAAAATGGACCATTCTCAATTCTTTGAATCGGGAATAGGGTGAAGGGAACCGGGTGCTAACGCAAAGGACATGTGATATACTATCAGATACAGAACTCTGTATCCAAGTACCAGCGGCAATGTACATGAAGGAGGCCCGACAAAATCTGATGGACCAGGCATGGTTAGCTGTTAGTTGGTGGACGTATCAACGTCGTATTTACTAGCCTGCATCAGGCGGCAATTTAATGTGTAAATGAAATAACAAAATACACGTACTGGGACTCCAGATATAATAACAGTTACAGTGACTAATATTGTGTTCAACTAGTAGATACATTTGTTCCTGGTCTATATAAGTCTGATAACAAATTAATATCGTGTGCAACATTTATATACATTCGTTTCTGCTCTATTCGGTCTATATAAGTCTGGTAATGAATTAATATTGTGTTCAACATTTATATACACTTGTCCCTGCTCTATTCGGTCTATATAAGTCTGGTAATGAATTAATATTGTGTTCAGCATTTATATACATTTGTCCCTGCTCTATTCGGTCTATATAAGTCTGGTAATGAATTAATATTGTGTTCAGCATTTATATACACTTGTCCCTGCTCTATTCGGTCTATATAAGTCTGGTAATGAATTAATATTGTGTTCAGCATGTAGATGTAGGCCTATGTATGGAGGTCAAAACGTAGACTTCTTTACTGCTTTATGTCGAACGTTCGAAAAAAATATATCCTGATAAATTTAGGCATCTATCTTTTCTCTCTTCATTTATTTCAAATATATATACATGTTTAACAGAAACGTAAATTAATTTCCTCTCTGTTGCCCTCGAATCGCCGACGGCCGACTTAATTAGACTGAAGACAAAAGGGCATTGTTCTGCACGTGTTTGTTTCTGTGATAATACATGAAGTAATGTATGCTACCGTCGGTCCATCTGTTCTTCCGTCCGTCCATCACAATTTGTGAACACGATAACTTGCAAACAAATTCCCAGATTAACTTCCAGCATGGAATAATAATATAATATTAACCCGCCTTAATACACGTTATACGGATGGGATTGCAATTTCACAATTGCCGTTTCAGTATGTGTCGTGGATACAGTATTAAATTGGTTTCAAACTAGGAATACAAGGTTCACGAATGTCATAGTATTTCAGTTTGCAGCCTAAGACTTGCTAGCTACTCAGATCATTTGGTTTTATTCCGTGTCTGAATTTGTTGTTCGATTTGTACTTGACATAGAATTATCAAGGGTAATTCACTTATATGACGACAGATTATCCACTGAACACTGTTCCTTCACTTATAACAGTAGAAAACCGAGACGAAATCTCGTTAAAACCATTTCCGCGATTGCCGGAGCCACACCATGTGACTTACTCATATACAGTAGCTGAGGGTGGACAGACGGACACGATCCTGTTAACGGTCGAAGAAGAAAAAGAAGCCTCTAAACCACGGTCGCGGGCCTGTCTTAATTGATGTGGATGCTTATGACGGGTTGGGGTGGAGGCTTGTGACGGATTGGTGTGGAGGCTTGTGACGGATTGGTATGGAGGCTTGTGTCGGATTGGGGTGGAGGCTTGTGACTGATTGGGGGTAGGGTGCTTTGACGGATTTGGGTGGAGGCTTGTGACGGATTGGGGTAGGGTGCTTGTGGCGGATTGGGGTGGAGGCTTGTGACGGATTGGGGTGGAGGCTTGTGACGGATTTGAATAGGGTGCTTGTGACGGATTGGGGTAGGGTGCTTGTGGCGGATTGGTGTGGAAGCTTGTGACAGATTGGGGTGGAGGCTCGTGACGGATTGGGGTGGGGGTTTTGTTTATAATCGTACTTTAAAGTTTAGCCTTATGCCCAAATAAGGCCTACCCATTAACTTTTTACGGTAAATATGACATGCTCCAAATATTGCTTCACCGAAAAGTAGATGTTTATGGCTTTTAAGTGGAAATTTAAAAGTAACATGAAATATTGAATATTTTCCGTAAAATTAAATTGAGGAACGGGACTACGATAAGTTGAGAGGCGGGGCTACAAATCACATACGTGAAGGCTATAGAGAACAGAGACATTTCGCTATTAATCTAATTCTATATTAAACCATACCGGCCTTTCCTAGTATCCACTGGAAACTGGAAATCGGTTGAATTTTGAAAATTTGATAAACAGATTCAACCAGATTTTTCAATGGCAATTCTTCATTTCATCACAGAATTCGATCTTTTTCACTCGGTGGTGATTACTGGCCGTCGAAACACCGAGTGAACAAGACGAATTTCGTGATGAAATGAAGAATTGCCATTGAAAAATCTGGTTGAATCTGTTTCTTAAATTTTGTGTGCAACATTTCATCGCGATCTGGCACATATCTTGGGGGGACATCAAAAAAGGCTTTGGGGGGAGTTACCTTTGTTGCACTGTTTAGTTGAATGAGCCTAATAATGGAACAATGTGGCTCTTCCTCTTTACTTTGGATCAAAACTTTTAGTCTGATTTACCTGGCTAGGTAAACATTTGATTTTATATTTAATTTTGATATTTTTTGGATCATTTCGATATTATTTAAATGTATGGACACACTTACATAAAGTGATTAACAGACGCCATCAGCGATGTGCGATTTGACACGTCTTAAAGAAATAGATTCCCTCCCATACCACTAGAGAATAGTTCTAGCTAATACATGCTTCTAAAGGCTGGAGAAAAACACAATGTGACATTCAGGCGCTATACATACCATAAATCAGCAATGTGAAAACATGGGCAATGCAAAATTCAAATTGACGTAAATGGAAACTTCTTGAGCCATTCATACCAGCTTTGAGCTTTCAGAAAATAGCGTTATGGCCTACTAACTTTAGTGCATTTCTGACACGTGTATGTACCCTGGTCATTAGTATAGAATGCCATATTGTGTAAAAAAAAAAAAATTAGCATCACTGTAACGAGAGCTCTGATTTAACCAGTATACAATCATTCGTTCTTAGTTCGTGCAAAGCTGGCTTTTATAGAGTTGGGTGCACGATTGGCGTTTTCGCACTTTCTCGCGTTAATTGTCGTTCAGGCAGTCAGCCGAACGGATTTTCTTTGTCGTCACGGGATGTTTTGCCTGGAATAAATGATAATAAAACCCCTATATGGCAAGTATGGGTTTCTATTGTACCACCGGCGGTCACGGTTCAGAGATTTATCTGCCCGCTGAGAGAGCGATGCCGTTCAGTTTGATCTCGCGTATATGATGGAGTCAGACGACGTGGCTCCGGTAATCGCGAAGTTTCCTCCCGCTCAGAAGTGGATAATCCATGGGCAGATGAATGCGTCTTTTCTCAGTTTACCTGGCATTAAACGTTCTGAGATCGCTAATTCTCTTTTCACAGTTTACCTGGCATTAAACGTTCTGAGATCGCCAATTCTCTTTTCTCAGTTTACCTGGCTTTAAACGTTCTGAGATCGCTAATTCTTTTTTCTCAGTTTACCTGGCATTAACGTTCTGAGATCGCTAATTCTCTTTTCTCAGTTTACTTGGCATTAAACTTTCTGAGATCGATAATTCTCTTCTCAGTTTACCTGACATTAAACGTTCTGAGATCGCTAACGCATTCATGGGGATATTAAACAATAAACTGTTTTATATACATCAAAGTTGCCTAATGTTCAAATTTACAGGCGGGCTTTCTCTGAGTGTAGGCTAAACCTGATATCTTCTATCTTATCGTACAGTTATTGAATTTGACAGAAATAACAGAAGTATCTGCCAGTAATCCTGTATGACAGACACTCGAGCTGCTTAACAAGGATTTCGCACTTTAGTAATCAATGCGTAGGTTCTAGATAGCACTGGGACTCTTTGTAGCTTCGTTCTAACACAACAACTTTTATCTGATATTGTACTTATTGTGTAATCTTCAGAACTGTTTTTCGATACCGCTTTATGTAGGGCGCATTTAAAAGCTGTAGTATAGCCATAAATATGGCGCGATCTGTGAACTATACGTCTGGCATTACAGTCATCAATATTGATGAGCACTCTACTCACACAATCCCGTTCAAACACCTGACAAATTATGACTGAGACTATATACAACATAGGCAGGCAGTCTGCCAATCTAATTAAAACCAGATCTCAAAAACGCTCCCCGTGTTTTGTTGTCGCTATATTGAGATCTAACGCAATCACTCTACTTTTACTGTTCCCTGGGTAAGCCCGACAAGGGTGACATGACGTCATACTTCCCTAAGGGAATCTTCCCGCGGGTGAACGTTTTCAGAGGTCAGTAAAACATGGAAGTATAAACCGAAAACGAACCTCAAAACATAATGTTAAATTCTTATTCAAACGGGCAATTTTGGAATCTGCAAGTATTGAGTGACAGTCATGATCAATTCAAACGAGTATTATTAGGAAATAAAAAAGTGCACACAGAAAGAAATTTCTTGAATTGAAAAAAAAAAACATATCAAACTTTTTCAGTGTCTCGTTTTACAGGAACGAGTCAACAATGTATCAAAATGGGATATGTCTATAAAATAAATAATGAATATATTTCAGTGCACAGTATAGCTGTTTGTGACTTTATTGACGCTTAATAACAGCTTGTCGATTTGCTTTTCTGAAGCGTTGGCTGCCATGACGGTCACGGGAATCCCATGGCTTACCATGCTCTGAAGGTGGGGAACTCAAGGGTGACCCTACGCTCGTATAACCAGCGATCGGCTTACAGTAGCCCATACTTACTGTACCCTATATGCTGGTTCATATAGCAAAGCTTTTCACCGTATGTTCATGTGACCAGTTAAACCAATAAAATTTTGTGTGAGTCTAGAGCCTAACTCCGCTGCCCTCTACCTGAAAAGCTGTGCTATATGAACCAGCGTATAGGGTACAGTCAGTATGGGCTCCTGTAAGCCGATCTCTGGTTATACGAGGGTAGGGTGACCCGAGTGTGACGCCACTGGACGCGTGAACGAAGAAATGGCACACCCGAGTGGACCTGGGTAATATTCGCAAAGGGAAAAGGGGACGCATGGGCTCATTTTGTAAGCATCAAGTACCATCTAGTTTTTTAACGCAGACTTGGAGCTTTGGGATAAACCAGCACCATCACTGTCTTACCAGGAAGTGACGAAGGTGCCCTCCCTTTACAATAAGCAAAAGGTGCATACAAATTTGAAAATTGGTTATGTAGGTCATCATAAAATTGAACATGATTAGTATCTTATTAGTATCTTTATAATTTTTTTGTTTGTTTGATATGAGTGACTTGTATCTAATCTTTAAAAAGACAATTGGATTAATGTACAACTGAATGAAACAAAGCATAGTCCTGTTGAATTTATACAGTTGTAATTTGACTTGCTCCGACCGCACAGTTTACGCTGTTTTAGCGGATATCACTAAATGTAGACATTCAAAATGGCACTAGGTTTATGACCAAGCGGGCTGTACGTATGGCAAGGAGGTAAGCTCCATGCCGGTTTTAATCAAAAGGCCCGGGCTGATTCGGGGAAGTCCGAGTAACTCGCGCGAACGCAACCCTAGTCAAGTTTACCTGGATTCATGAATGCTCACTGTTTCAGTTGTCCAATAAAAACGCACGCGGCCATGTAAACAATAAATTCAGCCAAAAAGCAGAAGTTTTCCTATTTTCTTCTGTGTTGATGGTGCAAAATGCAATTCCACTCAAAGTTTATTATTTGAATAGTGTGTTTTGATTGTGCATGCATGTATCCGTTGTCCTTGTTAAAAATACGCAGTCGGGAAACTTCGGTTCGTAACTGGGAATCTTCGGCTTTTACAAACCAAAATTGAGAAGCAGCTCTCTGATTGGTCAATTTAAGAAACCATTCGACATTGTACATCGGGTGATTGCGTTAGATCTCAATATAGCGACAAAAAACACACGGAGAGCTTTTTTGAGATCTGACTTTAATTAGATTGGCAGTCTGCTGAATTAAAGCATGCAAGGCGGATGTTTTGAAAGCTATTTCAAGAAGAAAGCTGCAAAGGATGTTATAAAAATTCTACCGTTATTATATCGAGAATATATATATATTTATATATATTTTGAATAAACGAACAGAGAAAAATTTGCTTGCCTCCACCAGGATTCGAACCTGTTTGGAGGCCTCAGCTTAGTGGTAGCGAGTGCGCTTACTAAACTGAACCTGCTTTGATTTACCGTTCACCGGATCGAGTTCGCCTGTTGATCGTCAGGTATATGAGCGAGTCACATGTTTTGACTCCGGCAATCCCGGGGTGGTTTTTACGCGGTTTCCTTCCGGTTTTCCACCGTAATAAGGATGTGTACAATGTAAAGTGGAGAATCTGTCGTCATATAAGTGAAGTAACAAACAAACAAACCCTCGCCCCTCTTTTCTGAAGTGCATGCATTGAAAGCGACTAGCAGCTAATGATTCAACTGTTACTGAATGAAATGAGTTTGCACAACGTCTGGCCATTGACTATAAGGCATTGAAAGCAAGGGTTCCTATATCAGACCTTGTAATGTATATGATCACATTTAATAGTCCGACTCAGTCAGATGATTTACTGGTCCGTTTAAGTTTGGAGACCCCCAAACTCATTTATATAGTATCTTCGCATAATCTTGCAATCAAATTACTGAACAATCTAGAATTGCCTCAATCATGGTATAAATCACAAATATGTAATGGCTCTGACTTGTTTTACAGATCTTTTATAATATTTCAGTTATCCTTAAACAATTATTATTATTTTATATTTTTTACAGTACTTGGAGTTGCGGTTCAGTCGAGGTGTCCGGACAGCGGGATCAATAACATTCTGCGTTCAGATGGTAACTTGTTGTCTATGTTCACCTGTAGTTTATAACGTTCTGTGTTCAGATGGTAACTTGCTGTCTATGTTCACGTGTGGATTATAACGTTATGTGTTCAGATGGTAACTTGCTGTCTATGTTCACGTGTAGCTTATAACGTTATGTGTTCAGATGGTAACTTGCTGTCTATGTTCACGTGTAAATTTTAACGCTCTGTGCTCAGATGGTAACCTGTTGTCTATGTTCATGTGTAGTTTATAACGTTCTGTGTTCAGATGGTAACTTGCTGTCATGTTCACGTCTAGTTTATAACGTTCTGTGCTCAGATGGTAACTTGCTGTCTATATTCACGTGTAGTTTATAACGTTTTGTGTTCAGATGGTAACTTGCTGTCTATGTCCACGTCTAGTTTATAACGTTCTGTGCTCAGATGGTAACTTGCTGTCTATGTTCAGTCTAGTTTACAACGTTCTGTGCTCAGATGGTAACTTGTTGTCTATATTCAGGTGTAGTTTATAACGTTCTGTGTTCAGATGGTGACTTGCTGTCTATGTTCACGTCTAGTTTATAACGTTCTGTGCTCAGATGGTAACTTGCTGTCCATGTTCACGTCTAGTTTATAACGTTCTGTGCTCAGATGGTAACTTGTTGTCTATATTCATGTGTAGTTTATAACGTTCTGTGTTCAGATGGTATCTTGATGTCTATGTTCACTAGTAGTTTATAACGTTATGTGTACCGATGGTAACTTGCTGTCTATATTCACGTGTAGTTTATAACGTTCTGTGTTCAGATGGTAACTTGCTGTCTATATTCACGTGTAGTTTATAACGTTCTGTTCTCAGATGGTGACTTGCTGTCTATGTTCACGTGTAGTTTATAACGTTCTGTGCTCAGATGGTAACTTGCTGTCTATATTCACGTGTAGTTTATAACGTTCTGTGCTCAGAGGGTAACTTCCTGTCTATGTTCACGTGTAGTTTATAACGTTCTGTGTGCCGATGGTAACTTCCTGTCTATGTTCACGTGTAGTTGATAACATTCTGTGTTCCGATGGTAACTTGCTGTCTATGTTCACGTGTAGTTTATAACGTTCTGTGTGCCGATGGTAACTTGCTGTTTATATTCACGTGTAGTTTATAACGTTCTGTGTTCAGATGGTAACTTGCTGTCTATGTTCAGTGTAGTTTATAACGTTCTGTGCTCAGATGGTGACTTCCTGTCTATGTTCACGTCTAGTTTATAACGTTCTGTGTTCCGATGGTAACTTGCTGTCTATATTCACGTGTAGTTTATAACGTTCTGTGTTCAGATGGTAACTTCCTGTCTATGTTCACGTGTAGTTTATAACGTTCTGTGTGCCGATGGTAACTTCCTGTCTATGTTCACGT
>JARFOD010134026.1:0-13590 GCA_031763545.1 Mopalia muscosa
CCGTCGTCATATAAGTGAAATACCCTTGAGTACGACGTTAAACACCAATCAAACAAACAAACAAACAAACAAACCTTTTATTTGTTAATCTGTTAGAAAAAACTCGCCGAAATATTGGCAGAAATTAATGCGTGATGGCCTCGCATAGCGTACCAGAGTCTCGTGCACTATAGAAACTCTTGCGTAGCACGTGGTGGTAAAAAAGGAAACGTAAGAAAAAGTAGAAAATAAAAACAAAAGAGACAAAGGCAGACAATAAGGCAGACTTTAAGTTGTGTTCAGTATCACACAAAATGACTTTTAAAGTGTATAATTAAAGTGTTGGCTGATATGTGACAGCCGGAGTCTAGTTGACGACTCAAGGTGTTAGCGACATCGCTTAAAAACACGAATAGCAGCTTCCGCACAATTATTTCTCCATTCTCGAAATTTGTCCTTTTAGACTGTTGGTGAGATGCGGTTTGTTTTACGGTGTCTCGGTAAGAATTGATGGAGTGTCAAAAAGGAGCATAGTTTTGTGTCACTTTAATGCTTTCTCAGCAATAGTTGTGGGATTGTTACTGGCGTTCCAAGGAAGAACTTGGACCTAAACTTACAAATAAATTAGAATTGTCTTCTCAGATATTTAGGTAGACAGATTTGTCAAGGCTGTGCCTCCTGGAGACATGGCAGACTGGACCTTTTTTTAAACTAAGCAGATCTCACCTACAAAATGTGAAGAAATATAAGTGCATGCGCATCGTTCCATCCTAATTTTTTATAGCTAGAGGGGAGAACTATTTTCAGTGACACTTTTAAACCGATAACCGGATTTAAAGATGGTCCCAAATCCCAGTTCGATGTCCATTTGTCGAAGGACACACGTTTAAGATAATAAATAAAACGTAGAAATATTTTAAATATTTTTACATTCATAAAAGTCCTTTTTTAAAAAGTAAAACCTCACTTAGCATGTGATAATGTTTGTCAGGGCACCCTGTATCCTTCCTTCGCCCAGGAAGCTAGCGCACTTATTTTTGTGTCTTCAGCTGTCCTTGTCTTTATACGACATTTTTTGTGTCCTGTACGTGTCGTGTATAGAGTTGGTGCCCATAAATTCCAGCTGGTTTTCTTCTCACACTCATATATCGTCTTAGATGAGAAATAGGCTTAAATACGCTTCAAACTGGGACTATCATTTTTTTCTCATTATCATTTGCAACTTAATGTTGTCATGGCGACGACTTATTTGTGTCATAAATAAAGTTAAGCGACATTTTTTTGGGGGGGTGTATATTTAGATGTTTCATTTCTTTGGTTGAAACCGCATTGAGTTATATAAAGCAAACTTCCCTAACAGACAGGTGTGTGGGCGGGCATGCAGAAGTGACCTGTTAGTAATACTTTAAACTTACCTGTCGATTGAAAGGCTCCTAATACAGGTATATTCAGGTGAGAAAACTAGCTTGTAAGTATATAGTACTTTTATCAAATTCTAAATGACGTGTGATCGCAATTTTGGGCACTCAAACGAGTTTGCGCGAACTAAAACATCCTCTGAATATTGTTAAAAAATTTTCCCTTACCAATGATTGAATTTAAAAAAAATATACGCCTAATACAAGGCCAGTGATCTTCTTAAACATAACTCCCTCTGTCTAAGGGTGGTTTGTTTTAAGAGTAGTAATGCTGTCTGCTAGCACTGGAGGAATACTCTTAAGTACGTCGTAAAATCCAATCAGTCAATCAATCAATCGTAAACAATACAGATTTGCCTTTTTTCAAATTTTGGTGGGCGGTTGGAGGGAGCTTCATGTTGCCCTGGTGCTCTCAGAGCTAAAGGGGAACAGGAAACCGATCTGTTTGTGGTGTCTTTATTGTGTCCTGTTGTTGTCGTCCTATATTTGTACTGTCCTGTCTTTGTTTGTTGCCAGTGGTGTCGAGGATGGTTTGCTTCACCTATTGGGCTGGCACGTCTTCATATAAGTGAAATACCCTTGAGTACGACGTTAAACCCCAATCAAACAAATAAATCAAATTTTGTTTTGTACCGTTACACTTATTAAATTGATTATTGCTGCGTGTTATGAAGTTATTTTTTATTTTCGTTTATATTTTGTCGATAAATATGAAAGCAAAACCGATCGTATGATTTATCTCGGATTACAACCATGTGAAATTGACAATATGAATTTGCTGTATGGCCATGAAGGGACAAACACTTCACACGCACACGCAAACACACACACACGCACATGTATATATATATGAGCAAAGGTAGGCCTGCTCAAGGTGACCCGTTATGGTTTAATCATTAAGTGTAGTAAGTAAATATACACTCCGATGAAAACCGGTTTTAAGGGATAGGATTTTACATTACATAAGACAAATATTGCTGTCTAAAACTTGACATAACCCATTTATTGGAGACTGCTCCTGCGATTCTTTCGTTTAGAGGAGGAACCAAAACGAAGAGTTATGCTTTTATGATCAAAGCATCTTTTGGTTTGGTTGCCGCTCGTCTGATAGGGGATTAAAAAAAACTGTTTCTCGAACAATTAGGTTTTTTACTTTGCTTTATTACAGATTCAAGAAGGATTCAATGGTTGAATGCGACCTATTTTCAGAACCCCAGCTGTGTATTTGCATCCTAAAGCAGAGTTTGTACATAACACAGAAAAAAAAAATAATAAAAGAAGAAAAAAAAACCAAACACACAAAAAACATTGAAGTGCGAATCGGCGGTGAATTTGATATTACGTAAGTCATCAGTTGCCTATACCGTACATCCGATCGACTACTAGCACGCTGATTAAAATAACTATAGGTACATATGTAAAACACAAAATTAAAACAGACTATGCCTAAAAACAAGAAACATGTTCAGAATAATTAATACTTTTTTGTGCAGTTTATTGCATTACAGTGTTTAGTTTTGAACATACGTTCTGCATTTGTATAATCAACTACTGGCATAATAGTTTAACTGGCAAATTATATGGTTTGCGAAAAAGCGGCTTTTGTTTGATGCAGCCTCTTCCGGACAGGTGTAGACTTTATTGTTGACATTTTTTTGACAAAACTACAGGTCAAACAGTCAAAGCGACGAGATATTCGTATTTGTCATTCATCTTTCGAAAAGCCCTTAATTAATACGTCTGGGCTAGTAATTAACTAAACTCCCACAACAAATTAGATAAACGTAACAGCTTTCATTTGCTTTAAGTTCCCCCAGACTAACTTTACTATAATGTACTTTAGCGGTGCCTGGAATATATGTATAACGAAACATTTTACAAGTACATTCCTTACACTATATAGATGCTGCTAGATATTGAGTGGGTCACCCAGGGGTTCAGTGAGTTGTCCATTTGGACCACTGGCACCTCTTCACTGTACTGCACAGTTTCGATGCTGTATGTTGACGTTTTCTGTCGGCACTTTAGCTTAGTGTAGTTTATTTTTAGGTGTGGCACTGCTGTCTTTACTAAATACAGGAGGAAGGTTATTTTTCCTCCAAACACGCAAGTTTGTTGGTTCGTCCGTACTGATTACATCAGTCAACCAACCAACCAATTAATCAATAACACGTATCTTCACTGTTTTTACGCTCGTCAAGTGGATTAACAAACAAAGTTGGTTGATCATTTCTCGTGTTAGTAAAAAAAAAAACAACAACAAGTTTTCGTCTCTCCGACTTAGCTAATCGCTTTAAACACAAAATGTGCAATTGCCATGGCTTTGATAGGCTACTTGATACAAGATACGCGCTGGTGGATGAAACATTATGTTACCATATTGTCCTAACACATAAGGGACGTAAACCATAAATCAGTGCAGACAGAAACATTGATTTTCAAACAGAGAAAAACAGTTGCATTATATGACCGTTTAGTGTGGCTTTGTTCTTGGCGGGCACTGCTATTATACAAATTAAGTTAGGGCAGTTGGAGGGAGATTCCTGTTGCTCAGAGGCTCCCAGGGATTAATGCAATCGTATTCTCGCGAGAGTTTCTTTTGTGGACGAGACTAAAACTACTCTCGTAGGCTATGCCAGGCCATCGCACATTAATTTCCGCCAATATTTGGGGCGACCTATGCCACAGCACAGCAAATAAAAGAATTGCGAAACAAGATGGCCCGGGTGTATCTTAGAGGCAATGTCTTGACGCAGGAAGTAGACTTGATTTTATTTTAGAATGGGACAAAGGGTAACACGAAGCTGATATGTTTTCATGGACACCATTGATGGTTTCTTATACACACATTTGTCTACCACGCCGTCATATGAGTGAAATACCTACGAGTACAACATAGTGCAGACAGAATGTTCGTACATGATTTAAAGTAACAATCTGATGCCAAATAATCCAAAACAACAGGTATTCTCCACAGACATGTTTCATATTAATAAAACAAACGAATGTTAATGCAATGTAACTGGTGGACAAGCGAATAACTCAATTGTAATAAGAATCGACTATATTAAGATGAGTAAAACAAAATTGTTGATACCGTTAGTTTATTGAATGCTATTTTATACTATTTTAGTCCGGATTAAAAAATGTCTTATTCAAACCAATCTCACTCAAATCAGGTTAGAACATTGTTTCGTTAACTTCCCTACATTATACAAACACCTGTCTGGCGGTTTTTACAAAATGTTTATTATTGTGAACACAAAAAAATGGGAGGTCTCAACTGGATATTGAACCCTGCACCTTGGCCTATCAGGCCCAACACACTTTTATCATATTTATCAAATAAACTTGAACGGGTTACCAATATAATTCGTCTACAATACTACACATCCGCCTTTCGACCACCAGGTATAAGAGCGAGTCACATGTTGGGGCTCCGCCAATCGCGAGGGTGGTTTTTACGAGGTTTCCTCCCGGTTTTCCACCGTAATAAGGCTGTGTTCAGTATGAAGTGGACAATCCGTCGTCATATAAGTGAAATATCCTTGAGTACGACGTTGAACACCAATCAAACAATCAAACAATAATACACAAGTTGTGTATCTAATTGAAATATCTCAGACTCTCTGTCAATCAATTGAGTGTGACGTTAAACCTCAACCAACCAATCAAACAAACAAACACTGTCCTTAATATTAAAGCGCTTTTTCTGAATTCCATGTTAAAACAAATAATGTGCCTAATTGAAAAAATGAATAAATAAGGAGACTGACGTGTTATGGGTTGTTCTTCTACCTGGCTGATGTTAGTAGGTTAGTAGGCCACAGTTGACAAACCAGCCATTGTCTACAAGACCTTAAAACAGTATTCCTTTCTTTCCAGACAGATACAGTTCGCCGTATCGTCAAAGAACAGACACCATGCATTCAGTTTGTTTCGCTGATGACAGTCCGGGCCCAAGAGACCGCACTGATGGTGAGTCATACAAAATTTTGTTTTCTTTCCTTAACTTTTCTGACATAGCTATTAATATTGTAAAAAGAGTTGTCATTTAATGTCGATCTTTGAACTTACTATGAGCTGCACGTGTTTTTGTAGGTAGTATCCCACTATGCGATTGTAGTTTCAGTAACATCTATTTTATATCAATTTCAAAAAATCGTTTTTTCGTAATCAGCTGATCTGTTTATGATGTTTTTGAATTGCATCGAGTGATCGTCCTGGTTTTTGTCCAGTCTTGTATTTGTTTGTGTGCAGTTGTTCGAGAGGGGTTTCCCTCGCTCATTTGGGCTGGCACGCCATCGTGTTCGTGGAATAACCTTAAGCACAGCGTTTAACCCTATCAAACAAACAAGAAAATACAATAGAGCAAATGCTTACCATTGTATGACTGTTTACTGTTGAAGTACAAGGAAATGTTAAATGATGCGTGGTGTAATAAATAATTAAATAACGATTTACGAATTCCAATACGCTTATGTCCACAAACAAAAAACACGAACAAAGAATTAAAAAGCACAATATCAAAGTAACAGATTTTCGCTTTTTTGTGTTGTTTGTTAAAGAATAGAACTTCGCATAATTAACACAACGTTGATTAATATATTAGAACTCCGGGACTAGATACTAAATCAGATCTCTGTTAAAATTTATATAATTGGCCTAATCCGGGATCTCGGCTAAATGATACCCTGGTGCTTTTACGAAAGTGATGTTTTGTGGTGTGAATGTGTTTAAGATCTGGATATTGTCTGACAATGTTTATCAACAGTGCATGATAATTAGGCTATCATCATCTAGAGTGCTGGTTTGTTCGCCGGCCAGCATGTGAGGGAAACAACCAGAAGTCAAGTGTTAAAGCCGAATCAAACAAACACATACCATGACAACCAGTAATGAACGTACTTTACTGTGTCACCAAGACATTTTATGTGAATTAAAGCTACCATCTCTATTAGCTCTTGGCAATTTCAATGCCAAATGTAGGCAATGTTTAGCTGTGCTGGCTTGAAAGATCAATATTTAGGAAAGATAGTGGTTATGATATTATATGTCTGGATATCAATATATTTATTATTTGCCAACAACTAATGGCATACGGAGGATGAAGAAATGGTTCCCCAAAAGCGTTCAAGTGTAACCTATTGCTAAATCCATTTTTTGTTTTGTTACTTGGTGCTGCTTCAGTAGAACGAGAAAATTAATGTGGTTGCCTGACTCGGGTAGAAGAGCAAAATACAAGTTTATTTTTTGTTAATTGACAAAACTCGTTAGCGATTGAAGCTACAGAAGTGAACAGCTTTTTAACCCAAAGTAAAGTCCTGGAGAATACTGACATACTGACATAAATATGAATTCCCGTAACATGAACTGTTAACATCGCCACGTTGGACTGGCATGTTCTCAGACTGGGTGATTACACGGAAACAATGCCTGTCATTGTCGGCACGGAATTCCCAAATATTAACCAAGGTCTGGGCGAGAATTCAAATGAATATTAAGCCGTTAATGGCACGGATTAGACATTTTTTGACACGAAAAATGTGGACAAACCACCGGAGAAGTGTAGACGATGTATTAACCACGAGCACATACATCAAATTAAATCACAAAGAAAGCCAACAAAGTGATGTAATTATATACCTGTTGTGGTGTTGGAAAAATTGGTTTATGTCACAAAATTTTAATTTAAGATGTATTCTGTCCGGCTTACGACTCTATGTCTTAAGTGTTGTCATGCTGAATTTAGTTAGCACTATTTTTCCAATGCTGCAAAACACTAAATACTATATTTTTTGTCCACTTCAGATAAATGGTAGCTATCTGTCTTAGGAGAGCTGTCCGAACCACGGTTCAACACATGCCTTATTTGTGGTGTGCTGCACTGTTCCTGTGGAAAATCTTATCCCACGATGCATTGCGCTTTATTTAATGTCTACAATATTTTATTTTTTAAATATTTTTTTTGTAAGAGAAGCAATGGAGGAAAATTAACTTTCCAACATTATGGAAACGCATCACATATTGCTTATGTTAGTGTCAATTACTGTTGGGAATACATCGCTGTATTATAAGTGAAATACCCTTAACAGGGCGTAAAACACCAATCAATTAATCAATCTCTTTTTTTTTTTTTGCTGTAATTTACCTCCTGGGGTGTAGGATTTCCTTCGCATATTGACCTGTCAGTCTGTCGTGTGAGTGAAATAACCGCAATAACCTAATAATAACTTGTTCTCCTACTAATCCTACTTCGATTTACCTTTCACAGGAGCCAGTCTGTCTGTCCACCACCAGGTATATGAGTGTGTCACGATGTGGCTCCAGCAATCGCATTGTTGGTTTTTATGAGGTTTCCTCTCGGTTTTCACTGTCATGAACAAGGAGGGTTTTAATGTGGAAAATCCAGTCATTGAAGTGATATACGTTTGAGTACGACATTAAACACCAATCAAACAAACAAATCAATAATAATAATAATAATACAAAAACAATAATTTGATTATGCATGAAATAAAAGCTTCACATTTATGTATGTTTCGACACTAATGTTGTTTGTTCGCAGCAGAACTCCACGTCAGTCTACAAATGAAATGTGGATACATTTGACACACTGGAACATTCTTGATGTAATTTCCTAAATATCACCAGTCGGAAGGCTAACAACATAATTGCATATATGACTTATATTTATTAATCGTCTCTTATGTTTAGTTGTGAATATGTTTGTGGAATGTCATAAAAGTGGTGTTTTCTGTTCAATCCAGACGACATGTCGCTGAGAAGGAAAGAAGCCCTTTCTCCGCCACCTGATTTGAGAAACAATTCCTTCTATGGCAGTCGACACAGTCTTGTGTTAGACGAAGAGACTTTCGAAGAAGCCTTTTTAAGGTGTGCTATATGCCGGGATCGTTATGAGGGAGAAGATATCGTCCCCAAACTCTTGCCGTGCCACCACACATTTTGCTTAAATTGTCTGACACAGATGGTTCGCACAGAAGGAGAGCATCGCCAAAGTCTGTCACCCCTGTTCCGTCGGTTTCAGAATCCTGTGACTATCCACTGTCCATCGTGTCGATCAGGCTTCCTGGCCACCGAAGAGAATCTCAAGCAGCTTTCAACAGACTACCGTGTTGTTCAGCTGATGGACTTCTTAAAAAAAACCAACAGATACACTGTGAATCTCTGTTCCAAGCATCACCTTCAAGCCTTAAACTTCTTCTGTGAGACCTGTATCATACCGGTTTGTCGTGATTGTACAGTTCTAGACCACAAGGAATACAAGGGTCATATCGTTATGGACATGGATCAGGCTGTGAAGAAGTATGTCCCAACTATAGATACCACCATCGAGTCTCTAGAAAAGGAAGCCTCATCAATGCAGCATAGACGTGTGGTCTTAGAAGCAGCCTCCAAAGATTTAGACGAATCTCGACACACTTTATTCTTAAATGTGGAACAAAGCTTCGCAAACCTCAGAACATGCTTGGAGGAACGAGAAAGGGAGATTCTGGAACTGTGTGACGTGGCCATCGACAAAGAAAAGGAGAAGATTTCAGAGAAGATGAATCTGATTGGGGAAAGGGAAGACAAACTTTTGGGCAAGAGCAAGATCCTTCGAGAGAGCAAGGAGCGGAACGATGTCGAGCAAATGTTCAGGGGACAGCAGGATGTACGAAAGTTTCTCAGTACACCCACTGTGGGCCTTTCT
Source organism: Mopalia muscosa (assembly GCA_031763545.1). Classification (NCBI taxonomy): domain Eukaryota; kingdom Metazoa; phylum Mollusca; class Polyplacophora; order Chitonida; family Mopaliidae; genus Mopalia; species Mopalia muscosa. The sequence goes on from JARFOD010134026.1 coordinate 9,112, forward strand.
TCTCGAGATCCTGCCGAAGAGGGTCTTCAAACTACCTTTAAGTTCCACAATCTAGAACAGAATACCATAATATCTAAGCTAAATAACTTTGGTGACATCACATCGAAAACTGAAGTGACTGGAAGAGCAGGTGCCTCACGTAATGAACGATTCAAGAGCGTTTAGTCAATTTGCCTGTGTATGGCTAATGTTTACAGTAGCTTGTGTGTAATATTTTATACGACCAGTCACATCCCAAAGTCAACTTACAACTTGTGTATATGTATGTAATAACCTGCAATCTATAATAAACTTGTAACCAGCACCTTTCGAACCTGAGATGTATCTTGGGTAACCAGAAATTGCAGGGAATTAAATTAACTTGTTCCGGTTGATGGATCTTTCGTATTTCCGAAAAAAATGAATTGTAGATAATTATTAATTCCGCAGTTTTCCCGAGGACAAGTCATTTCAGATAATTTAATTGTGTATATATCTTACTGCCTTAGTTTGGCATGCATTTATGGTACACACCAAAGGGTCATTCCTGTTGTCGTGACTTATCTTTTCGCAGCTTGGTACGGTAAGGTGAATAAGAAAAGCAATAACTGTGATGCTTATTTGATGTAGTATTTTAGTTTTGTTAGTTTTGTCAGCTTTCTTTTGCTTTTTTTTTATGTTAGCTGATGTGCGCTTTGACGGTCTTCTTTAGCTTCGAATCTGTTGATCCGCTTTGCTTTGCTCTTGCTACTATAAAAAAAACTTCGTACTAACTTTCTTGTTTAAGTACACTTTAAAAATCTTACAACACAATATGATAAACGAACATTGGATTGATATGCAATTTCAGTATGGTAAAATCTCTGTAACAATCTTCTTGTGACAATGTGTGTCTTTCACTTTTGGAGATCCGTGTTTGCGGCTTTAGTGGTTAGCGAGTGTACTTACTTATTCTACTTCGATGGACCGTTCACAGGATTGAGTGCCTCTGTCGGCCATAAGGCCTGTGAGCGAGTCCTGCAATGTGGCTCCGGCAATCGCGGGGGTGGATTTTACGAGGTGATTTAATGGGCATATGTTAGTTGACACTAATTCCGTTATAGTCGGCCCTTTTGGTTGATTTTCGTTCCCATTGCAGAATCACAACCTAGCAATGTTTTGACTGTATAGTGAAATTCAGGGCGCCATTATTGTAATATAAAAATATATCCAGCCATTCGGTTCATTTGTAATGGCGATGTGGCCAGTCCGCCATTGCAGGTTAAGACTGGTAAATCACTAGTGTTTGATCTGACAATTATCTAAACCGACAGTAGTATGCATACAAATTGATTCAATAATAGATTGCAATAATTATCATGTAGTTAAGAAAGTGATCATTATTAAATAGAAGTTTCGTTTTCGAAAGGCTAGCACTTTTTCCAGTTTCAATATAAGTCTTTAGGCTAACACCAGTCAAAAAAGAATGTAGTCCACACATGCCATGGCAGTAATGAAACCTAGCTCAGTCGGGCACAGGCTGTATGGTAATTAATTGTCTGACTAAGGGTGGTGCTGACAAACTGTGGACTTTTCGGATCTAGATCTTGTTGTGAGGTAGTTTTATCCACCCCCGCCAAAAAAAAAAAAAAACAAATAATAATAAATAAATAAAACAAACCTTTTATAATGGAAGACGATTGAACAAAACAGATACGTTACCAAGGAAGGGCGTTATCAAAGGGAAATAACTCTAAACTTCTTTTCAAAGCAAGGAAAAAAAAAACCATAGAAAAAAGCAAAAACAAAACACACACACTTATGTAATTTATAGCACATAAGGAACAGTTTCCAATATTCAACACAATCACTTAGGACGTTATATAATTTGGCTTCACACACCGGCAAATGATGACCTCAATTTTTTAAAATATGTGTGAGAATAAAAGATACATATTATCTCCCTTGATAGAAAAATCTTTTTTTTAACCGAGATGCTGGACACGCTTTGTTGAAACCAGACCGATTATTTGTAAACTATTGTTGTACTTTTACATATGTGTTGTAGTCAAACATGTGGTTTTTTTTTAAACGTATGCACCATATTTAATTTTGTGCAGCAATTAAGCACTAGTCAATGCGACGTAGGCTTGTTTATGACGAAGGCTTTGGTCTAATACAGCCCGAGTCGATACTAATGTCACTGGTTGTATTGGCTGAATCATATTTATTCAACTATCTTTTATTTCCTTCGATTCAATTATAAATATGGTAATTTGCTAAAACACTGTGCAAGTTTGAATTTTTTAGCAGGAAAATGTCTGCCTGGAAGATAACAGAGTTTTGTTTAGCTTTAGTGTAGGCTTACCTTTATTTATTCTTGCTAAATTTTTGAAAACTGTAGTCAAATTCACTGATGGGAATTAGTTATGAAGTTAATCTACATTGCTGCGTTGGTAACAACCCTGAACGTCTATATTTGTATTTCTTGAAGGCAAGGCTGTAGCGGATCTATGAGATCAGTCACAGATAGTCCTTATCTTTGGATTTATATACAAGTAAAACTTTTCGAACCGTCTTCCTTGTCTCAGTTTGCTTTTGTTTTGGAATTATTCCTCAAATGTCAACATCATAAGAGAACAAAAGTAAGCCGATGTCTATAATTATGTTTGTACAGGCTTAGTCATGAACGACATACCTGTGAACATATTCTGCAAGGTAAAACTATGGCTATCTCTCATTCTTCCACTACTGTCCAGTCTTAAAGGTTAAAAGGCTCAGACTTGTTACTGCGGGCAAAAAGAGGATGCTACATATTGTCGTGGTCCTCTCAGAGCAATAGGCCAATACAAGGCAGATTTGCACGAATTGCGTCTTGTAATTGTCTTTGTGCAAGAGCCCTCAAGCTAAAGGTAGTTTGTTTGAAAATTAGCAATGCGGTCTATAAATTACCTCTCTTTGCAAACGCTTCACATCTTGGCTGTGCTATTGTCAATTACTGTTGGAATACAATGCGGACATGTAAGTGGAAAACCCTTTAACACGGCGTAATACACCTATCAATCTTTATCAAAGAAACGTTAGGGGTGTCCTCCTCCAATTGTGCTGGCGTGACGTCATATAAGTGAAATAAACTAGAGTGCGGCGTTTCACACAAATACTCGAAATTGGTAATACAGAATTGATGTATCCTGTTGTCTTTTTGCTCTCAGGAGTAAGGTTCAATAGGAAATGGACCTGTTTGTGTTCTTTCGTCTTGCCATTTAAAGGTGTTGCCTGTATTTGTTGGTTATGACGCATATGATCGTTTTCTTTTGGTTTTCAACCCTTAAAAGGAAAGACAACTGTTACACTTGCATTCGAGTAAGCATAGCCGTTAGATAGTTATTTTATCAGGCGGAACTGACGTCTTTGTTCGAAAACAGGGTCGGTCGATAGTGTGTCCGTAACAGGAACAGCACGTCTTTATATGAAAGCATCCACCACTGCAGGCAATAAGGGACAGTCAAGGCGAGATAATATAACTACCATGTTTTGGAACAATGACGCCAGTTCCGCTTTTTAAATTAACTGATTAACGGCTATGCTAATTCGATTGAAAGTGCAATGCAGTTGGTTGTATCTGAAAATATGCAATAAAAATAATAAGTTTGGGTAGAAAAACATTCTTTTTGAGCTGCACAGAACGCCGTCAACTGGGAGAAATTACGTTTAAGCAAGCCGTTAAACCCAATACATCAATCTAAGATGTAAGTCACAATAACACCTATGACGACTTTGATTGACAAAGAAAGATGTAAATAAATATGATGAGTTTCTTTAAACTTCACATATAACGTTTCGCAAATAAATGTCTCTTACTTCTATTGTATGACGGTAGTCTTCTTGTTTGTATTTCTGTGTTGAGTTATCTTATCTTATCGCAAACTTGATTTCAATTGTATAGAAATTAGTATCCGGCATAACAATGCCTCTATGTCGATCTTATAGTAAAAAGGGGTGAGTGATGTCTTGAGGGTTTAAGAAAGGTCACCCTCATAACATAAGGTTACAGTAAATACGGTCACTTGTACAGAGAAATTCCCAGAACAACATCACGCTGTACGATTTTGTCAGATCAACATATACCCAGTCAAAAAAAGAAACTTCCCACTCATACATTTCTAAATATTTTCTTTAAACTTAATACAAGAGATGTTATTATAATCAATAGAGGTAAATGCGTTGTCAAAGACATCATGACATACAGCAACTCCGACGTGCACAAACATGTAGTTCGTGCGAGCATACATCAAAGATAAAGCATGTTTCCTTGCGTTCCTAGTCACGTGATCTTATGAGACACGCGCAGGCCCGCGGCCGTGGCTGAGTGGTAGCGAGTGCGCTTCCTGAACTGAACATGCTTAGATTTACCGTTCACGGGTTTGAGTCCACCTTTCGACAATCAGGTATATGAGCGAGTCACATGTTGTGGCTCCGGCAATCGCGGGGTGGTTTTTACGAGGTTTCCTCCTGGTTTTC
>JARFOD010134037.1:0-11932 GCA_031763545.1 Mopalia muscosa
CGGGTTTCAACCTACAAAATTTTCTGAACAGGTATATGTTCTAACTAAGAAAGTGTTATTCCAAAATAACAAAAATAAGGTTGAAACCCGTCTGGGTTTAGGGGGCCGGCATTTATTGCTGGCGATTCGTTGCCTATAACTCTGAGGGTCGTGGGTTCGATTCACGAACGGGTTTTAAACTTCAAAATATTTCGAAATAGAACCTGTTCAAAATAAGAAAGTGTTATCCCAAAATAACGAAAAGAATCGTAATCTTCACATTCTAACCCTGCTGTTTACCGGGTGGCAGAGTGGTCTAGGTGGCGTGCATTTCCTGCTGGCGAGTCGGTACCTAACTATGGGGGTCGTGGTTTTGATTCCCGGGCGGGTTTCAACCTGCAACAGGTTCTGAACTAGAATCTGTTCAACCTAAGAAAGCGTTATCCCAAAACAACGAAAATAATGTTAATTCAAAACTTGTTGAAAAACTTGGAGTTTACAGGTCAGACATCTTCGGCCATGTTTGTACCCTATGATTAATAAAATGTTCTGTTATTCAAATTGTTTATGTGAATTTTTTAAACATATCTAAATTAGTATCCGTTCGCTCCCTTACTTTAAGTTTCCTGGCAATTTCAGCTTGAGATAGATTAGGATCAATTCCCAGCCTCTTCAAATCTTCGGCTGTCAATGAATTCAGATCTAATGATTCCACACCACCCTTTAAACGTAAATTGCCATCTTTGTCATATTCAAAGACATCTTCAGTTTTCTTCTCTGGAAATAAAAAAATAATTAATTTGTTTGTTTTTCTACAGAAACAAACCCAAGCTGAATGACGCAATAGCATAATTCCAGTGTATTTATACAGCTGTGATTTGCCGGGCTACGATCGCACAATTTACGCCATTTTAGCTAATATTAGGGTCTACTACATTGAAAATGGTCCTGGTTAATGACCAAGCGGCTGTACGCAAGTGATGGAGGTAAGACGGCCACGGTTTTAATCAAATGAGCTAGCTAATGTGCGTAGTTCTGGTAAAACAACCTCAGGCACTGCTGTAATATTTTTTACAAAACTGAAATATTTCTATATTGAAATATCGCATTTTATGATTGTTAATCAGTAAATTAGGAACTTTTTAAAGACTTTATCAACTTACTATTTTCATCATCCGCTTGCTTCTTGTCTTTCAATCTGTTATCTGAAAATGCAAATCGGTAAGAATGATGAGGTACTCGGGGTAGAATATATGGACTTTATCTTGCATGGGCGGTTAAAGAGGGAGGGGTGGGAAGTGTCAGTCTCTGACTTTGTCTGGGTTGTATGCTGAGCCCCTAAACTTCTGAACAGTGCATACACTTTTGAAGGTTTAATGGGATCCTTAAAATAAACGATTATCCAAAACGACTACTAGGACCATTTTAATATAAGATACTAAAACCAGTGTTTTTGAGTGAAGTATGTCTAAGTACCGCCTTGAAAACTAAACAAAGTTTAAAAAACAATTCATTGAGATGCAGATTATACAGATGTAGAAATTAAATAATGTACTTACCGTCTTCTTCCGATTCTTTCGACGTCTTCTGCAAAATACATAATATTGAAACTCATAGAATTTGGGGCTACATAGAAGGCGCTTGTTGATGCACTGGTTTTATCGCAACTGTTGTTTGTGATGTTTTACGTCCTGTGATTGTCCTGTATTTATTATATGTCTGGTCTTTATTAGTGCCAGTGACGTCGAGAGTGGTTGCCTTCACCCTCGGGGCCTGCACGCTGCCATGTGAGGGAAAAAAACTTTATGTACGGCGCTGAACCCCAATCAAACAAACAAACTACCGATACATTGGGGTCATTATAATGCCTTATTAATATATTATGATGCTCTGTCCACGATTGGGCGAAAGGTTGGATTCATGATCCAAAATACAGTATTGTAAAACGATATATATCATTACTCACCAATGGTTTTACGGAGACAACTGATGCTCGTCGATCTGAAAACCAATAAAGACTTAATTGAGCGGTTTGATACAAACAGAGTTGCTTCAGGCTTTGTGTGTTCCAAGTACAACAAAGCTAGCCAATAACCACAACTTGGCAAACATGAGGAAATCACCAGGACCACCGAGAGGGAGGTCGTGGGGCCCTTGAGTCCAAGGGGATTTCAGAAATGGGCCCGCTAATGAAATTAATATGGTATTTAATGGTGTATAACAACTTTTCCTTTACGGTGCCCTTTAGGGCTCCAAGATTATCTTGGTGGTCCTGGATATAAGTTATTCGTATTGGTAGACATGTCCCATCTATAACGTGCCTACTAACACAATGGGTCATTATTTTGTACATCAGCTTGGCTGTTGCCTTTGTAAAGAATAATTCATGCCGATTTTTAGGAAAATGACGTCAAATCATTCTACATTGTGGACATTGAGAGCGGATGACCAACACTGATAAGTCCATAAGTCTCTGCAAACGGTACAATGCGGTTCACTTCAAATAGAATATCTGAATATTACTATTTTTCAGTTTTGTTCTTCTTGTCTTTTTTTCCTGAACAGTTCTTTCAAGAACAAGACGACAAAAATTTAGACATAACTGAAAATATTGGTTGAGTGACCACAGAGAAGTCAATCACGTGCAGAGTTGAAAACACAGCATAAATCGCAATTTACTAATGAGTAACATGATCATGTAGCACAAAATGAACACAAACCTTTTGATGCCGTTGAGTTCAAAGTAATCGAGGGCAATTTATTGAAAGTTGGAAAATCGCGGATTTCACGTCGGGAATTCGTTCTGCGAATATCATCTGAAAATAAATCCAAATATAAAAAACAGGATTGGATAAGATGGAAATTAAACAAAAAAATTTGCAGGAAATTTGGATCTGAACATATGAAAGCTAAAGACAAACAATCAAAATTAACCCCATGACATGGCTTCCTATCGTAATTTTGCTTAGTGTTTCAGTGCATAATTTTAAAAAAAGTATTTAAAAAAGCTTAACAACCAAATTGTCATATAGACGCCAGACAAACCATCTTACAAAAACCGTGTTTAAGCCTGTGGCTGAAGACACCAGCCAGCAAATAGTCTATAGAATTCTTAATCGGACCGGATTTAATTTCACAATTCGCAAAACGAAAGGAAAGGGACAAAAAGTCTGTATGTATGTATGTCTTCACAGCAGTCCTCAGCAGTGGAGGTAAATCGAAAAACATTTCAACTGTGACATAATAGTGTATAAACAGAAAGGAGAAGCTCCCCTAATCGAGAATCAAATTTGAAATTAATATAAATTTTACATAAAATATGAAGGAGCTATACTATTAAATGAGTTTGACATAAACCTAGAAATTAATTCAATTAATTCGCAATATTAAGTCAGCATGGAGTTTCCTCCTTCTACTGATCATGTGTTTCAATAATAAACCGAAATACTGAGTCAGTATAAAGATTTTCGCTACTTCCTGGTGGTAGTTTCGTAATAAAAAAAAATTGTATACAAATTTAAGTTTATAAGGGGTAATTTTAAAGTGACCCCTAACTAAACTCACCTGGTTTGTCCAAGCCTTGTTTTCCCACGTAAGATTTACGTCTTGAGTTTGTTTTCCAGCTGCCGAAACAAATATTTCAATAACTCTTTCATAAAATGTTTATATAAAGATTAAACATCCAGTACTGCTCATTGAAGCAATGCGATAAATTGGATGTTGCATCTGGGCACACTCCCTTAATACAGTTATCATGTAATCCGTTAAAACCCAGTAAGTAAGTTGAGAATAACAAATTTTGTCAGACCCATATTTAGACTTACTATGTTTACCCCCTTCATTTTATCTAGTCAAAGTGTGAGAAACTCTATTCTATCAGTAGCTGTTTTATTGAGAAGAACTTAGTATGTCAACAACTCTCTAAGCAAGTCATGCATACTTAACCTTTGTTTTTTCATGTCTGCATCCAACAGTTATACTAGGTTTTTCCAGATCGCAGGAGAGTTGTCTTCAATAATACCACATGTTTTCAGTTTTTGGTGTTAATATTGATTTATGTATTTAGAAAATTTTGAACACAATTTTAAACCTCAGTTATTTTTTAGTTATGTCAACTTAAAGTGAAAATTGTTGAGTCATCAAAATTCTAACACACATATTAAATTTCAGAATGCAGGAATATATATATATATATTTCAATCTCACTCATCATGGCCTAGTCCAATCTCTCTGGCGTCAGTTTTCATTGAAGGATTCGTGGCTTCTCGTCCCATGCCCCGCTCATACGTCACCATGCTCTTCGGCTTTTCCCGAGGAGTACCGGCTCGAAATGATCTTTCGGACATGACCGACTTTCTTCGTTCGGCAAGCTCGGCTTCTCGCTTTCGGCGCTCCTCTTCGTCCTTCAACCTCTGCCTTTCTAAACGTTCCAATTTTTCCCTTTAAGGAAACACGAAGAGAGTATTCCACCATTTAAAACAATCAGTGTATTTAATGGCAACAATTTAAAATGTAAATTTTGTTTTTAAAGTCCTTTTTACTATGTAGCGTGTGAAACTGTTCTCACTTGTTTTACAATTTTCTTACAGTTATACAATTCCCAAACCCAGCTGGTTGTTAACTTACTTTAAAAGTTAATTTTGACATCATTAAAGCTTTTATACTAACTGTTCACGTTTCCTTTTTCTTTCGTCTGAATTGTCCCCCTTTCTATTTTTAGCTTTCCTTTGCCTTTCGAGCTCCTCGTTAACTCGTCTTCGTTCATCTTCGACCATTTTCGTAACATCAGCTTCGCTGCGTTTCACACCTTCATCTTCATCCATAGTTCCGGGCCACTCCGGTTCGTCGGGAATGTCTTGTGGCACTGTATCGATGTCTGTTAGGAATTGGTTCACCATGGAACCGCCATCCGTGACTGGCTTCAGGCGACGTCTGGCAAACTCTTCGGCATCCATACTGAAAAATAAAAGCGGCTTTATGAAGGCTCCAATTTATTCAGCTAATATAAAAAAGGGGTAAACTTAGTAACTGTCCATATATGGATAATACAAATCTCCGATAACGATTGAATGCTCCCTGACAAAGGGAGCTAACTTATGGCTTTCTTGCACTGTAATAAAGTTTAGTTATGGACGCTGATAGCGGTCATCTCACTTCCTCACCCTTAATTTTGAAATAGGAGAGGCGGCGAAATGGCCGATATAGGCTTCCATAGTTGTTACTGAATATCGCACAACGGAATGTGTGTACATAAGACTTTTACGCATTGCAAATGAAGTGAATTTGAAGAAACACTCACCTCTCACCAGTAAAAGATCCTGAAATATTCGAAAAAGAAAACATATTACAAATGTACCAAGGTATATAGGTAGTTGTCATTAATTTAGCAAACCTAACCGTTGATTATTATTCCAACACTTTCTGCCACGTGAATATACATTACAATATACCTAAAGTAAAAGTAAGTAAAACACTTAACCTTTGATGGCTGTGTTAGTGTAAATATTCATTGTTAGAATAGGTATATACTCCGATGCCAGGTACAGTTAGACACGACAAACATATTTCAATCAATCAATCAATAGATACGCATAACTGATTTTTACAGAAGGAAACGTATAGTATAAAATTTTAAAAAAAACTTTTTCAAGAGTAAAGACATTTTCCAACCAGGTGTAAGAATATCCCCTGGTTTATGTGATAAAGTTCAAGACGTCAAGCGAGCCAGCTATTTAAAACCATATGAGAACAGATACGGCATGCAATTTTCTTTCTTTTCTACTATGTTTTGAATATAAATCTTTCAGAGCCATTTTCTGTATTGCTGTTGCATTCAGCCGTAGGACGGGAATGGAAAATTGGCATGGTTTTAACTGTCTGTTTTTGCTAAAACTGATAAGAATGTAGGAGGTACCGGAAAGAGAGAATAACCTAAAATCTGGGATACCACATGATTTGACTTAGAGATCTTATTGCCTTACCAATTCTTGGCCTAACTGAAGCTGTATCCGTATCGGCAGGTAACGAATCCCCATAGCCAACTTTGTTTCCACGGAGGTCTCGGAAAACCTTCCGCTTAAATTCGTACCTTGTCCCCCCTTCACTTCGTTCACTGTAAAAGCTGTATTCACTTGCCTCGCCCTCAGATCCATCATTTCGCTTGTCGTTCGATGATAAAAAGCTAAACGCTTGGTCGTTTGCTAAAAAGTTCAACCGAGATTTATCTGCTGCGTCGCCATCCTCTGTCGGACTGTCGTACTTCTCGCTCCCGCTGTAAGTGCCGTCATCGCGACGCCGACGACGTCTGACATGACGAGTGCCTAGAATGAAATTCAAACGTATGGTTAATAAAACCCATTACCATACGTTTTCGGGAGCGGCTCTATGATTGAGTAGATTTACCGATTTTCAAAACTGTTTCTTTTGAAAAAGAGACAACAATAGTAGGCCTACATGTATGACATCACTTTACCTCCTTCGCTGACAGCACTGTAGTAGCTATGGGCGCTATTGTCGTTTTGACGTTCGCGACGTCTTTGTCGACGCCTGGTTTCCCCGTCATCATCCTGGCTACTGTGATAGGACTCTGGCGCACTGTACGTCCCATCTTCACGTTTTCGTCGCCGCTGCACGTGACGTGTTCCGCCATCGCTGACCACACTCTTGTAGCTATATTCGCTGTCACTATCGTCATTTCGCTTTCCTTTTTTATAATCTTTAGTAATTCCGTCTTTTAGTTTCTCCACAGCTCTCTTGGTTCCAATAACTCTGGGGATAAAAACCGAAAACAAAATAATATTGTTGTCCTTGTGGCATTCAGATCTTGCCGTTGCCAAGTTTTGAAGACCAGCTACGTGGTTATTCATTAGCCAAATTACTTGGTGCTGTTTCGTATATATAGCATATTGTCAGCTCTACATATGCCCCAACACAATAACGAGGACTTGGTCTGATTGCCAGTTTCAAATATACAAACGTGGAACTAGACCGAAGTTTTATAACAATATAGTCAGAAGATTAATCTGACGGAAAGACATTATTGTGGAGATATTACCCTAGATAATCTCCTAGATAAAATAAATATTCAGGAAAGACTTTTTTTTACCTGTTGCTACTATTGTCATCCCCAGCTCTTTGTGATAAAGTAACTTTATTGTTTTTAATTTTAATTTTTATTCATATGAAATGTAATTGGTTAATGCGTCTCCAACTTACTTCCTGACCAGATTACCCGTCACGGGGTCTCGTTCGTATTCATATACAACGCCATTTTCTTCAACTCGGTCACCTACTTTCGCTGAAGGCAAAACAAGAAAAGCATGAGACGGAAACGAAAGAATAGCAAAGAGAATAGAAAAGACAGATCGCCTGGAAACAAGATGACAAAGGTTTTTGATTCATAATTTTAATAAATTATATTTCTTTTGAACTATTATAGCAGAAAAAAAGTTAAAAAAAAAAAAAAAAAAAAAAAAAAAAACGGCCTGCGTACATGTTAGTTATGCAATTGAAAAACGTTCCCCAAAGAGGCAAGTCCCGATGGCAACGTTATCAGTCAAGCGTACAATGTTTCATTATAAAAAAACCCAAAGTTTATTCAGAATAATAAGGTTTGTGATTTCGTTAATGGATTTAAGAAATACAAACTAATTAACGAAGGAAAGAAGTCATTCTGTCGTTTCCAAATATATGATGAGTGTATAATAATATAACACTTCAGACTTAGTTACATAAAGCAGTACAGAAAAGTGACAAAAGCAACAGAGAGAAGGTACAAGTGTGGTTGTTTGATGGGACTGTCCTATGTAAGGCTGAAGGTTGACTTGAACACATCCCCAAGAAGGTTACAAACGTATAGAACTCATCGATTAGCCAATCACAGATCAGAAAAAAACGCTACCAACTTTCATTGGTTAAAACATTTTGATGGAAATACCAGCGGGGTCTTTTCGTGCTGTACTGCCATTTTAATGTTATTGGGAGTGGTATATTAACGATAAATGAAATAAATCAATTGACCAATCGATCAACTAAAAAATAAATAAATCAATCAATAAATCAATCAACCAATCAACCAAACAAGCTTTCAATCACTCATGTTATAATATTCCTTGAATAAAATACTTCATTCGTTCGTTCGTTCGTTCGTTCATTCGTTCATTCATTTATTTGTTTATTTATTTATTTATTTATTTATTTATTCATTTATTCATTCATTCATTCATTCATTCATTCATTCATTCATTACATTATTCATTCATTCATTTATTCATTCATTCAATGATTAATTTATTTCATGTTCATTCATTCATTCTTTTGTTCAATCATTCATTTATTTATTTAACCGCTCATTCATTTATTTATTCCTTTGTTCATTCATTCATTCCTTTGTCATTCAATGTCATACCACAGAATAACACGATGAAGACCAACAACAAACACTTTATTTTAGTAAATATTTTTGTTTTTAACATAAACTTCAAAATATTTATATATATAACAAACATAAATATAATCATAATCTATCACAGCACTTGTTTGGAAATAACAATCTTGTCATGGAAAACTCGTTATAAATTGTATAAGAAAATATATAAAATTATAAATTAAATATAATCTTAAAATTTACCTTGAAACTTGACAATACCGACCAACGACTATATAAACAAATTTAAGAATACTGATAAACATTTTTCTCAGTCGAGTTTCTGCACTTAAATACCTCTAAATAAGCTATAAACAAACACATTTGGAGACAATATAGCACAAAGTCTGCAATATTTAAAAACTTCGAAAACCGAAAGCGTGGTATGCAAAAGCATAAAGTTTATCTGATTCTGCTAAGTTTGATCAAATCTCAATCCTGAACTTTTTAACATGGGGCCAAGTTATTTATGTTTTTCGACAGAACTATGAGTGCCTATTCAAAACCAAATTAGTCTCCCTTCTAATTGCCGGTCGGTATCTTGCCGGTCGGTATCGCCCGATTTCATCATATATCCACAGCATGTTGCTTTGCGTCATTTTGTGGGGCACCACCTTGCCATATCAGTAAGACAACATTTTTTTCAATACACAGAATGTACTAATAGACTATGGGTATTCAATAACTTACTACATACCTATTCTTGCAATACCTAGTACGACGGATTTATGTAATTGTTAGATTGAGCGGGGGCTAATGTGGTAAGTAAGTTAAGTGCCACTTAAATACGTTGAGGAAATCATCACTGACGTTAATGGCAACAAACATTGATTTGGAATAAAACAAGCAAATGAGCTAATGATCAGCATCTGAAATACTTAAGCAGTGCAATTGAGTAGAAGTGTTACAAGTATACTGCAAAATCCTTAATACTGATTAGCGATGACTTCGATTTACCTGTAATTAATAATTCAGAATAAAAAAAATCCATCTTCACAATACATTATAGGGAAAGAAAACAAAAATTGAAGTGAGCCCAAATTTAAAATCGGTAACTAGCAGTGTTGAAACTGGTCTTCAAAAATTCGCGAATTGCTTTTCTAATCATATAAGAGCAAATGGACTAACTGTCTTGGTATCTCCCGTGTATGGTGGCGATCACCTGCTTTACCATTTCTTATTGTTTAAGATTCATTTATCAGGGAAAACATTTCAAACAGCAACAACAGAAATTCAGCCAATACCAGCTAGACATTCGCATGACCCCGTCCACTTCCGGCTAATGACAATAAAATGTTATGTAGGGATTGGATTTATTGCTTTAGTTGCATCAAAATACCATTTAGACTTACATCAGAGACTCTTTGATCGTATTAATTCACTGATTGTTTAACATATTTTCTTGTCCAATGTATTTGTTGTAATTTTAAGGTCATCAAGGATAAGTTTAAAAAGGATCTACATCAAAGGGCTGCAATCAGAGATTGTACTAGGCAAGTAGTTAGACCATGTCACACATTGGCATCGACAAAAATGGACAAATCGAGAAACGAGTATTCAGGTATTCACTTATTCCCAAGTTTTGGTGCACTTTCTATTATTTTTGGTAACCTGAAAAACAAAAAGAGAAAAGCTAATTTTAAAGTTTTACAATTTAAACAAAGATGCGAGTGCTTTAAGAGTAGACACTTGGTCAAAGTATATTACCATGGGAAGCAAGCCCTTAAAAGGCGCTATGTGGTATTCCAAATAATTTTAAAAATAATTATAAGTACTTATTTAGTATTTAAAGCTCAAAAGGTATGTGTATTGCATGCTTTGGTTACACAAAGCTACACAAACACATTGCCTATTTAGATTGATTGATTATTTGCTTTAGTGATTGGACTTAGTAGTTACTATTTCGCCCATGGAGGGGCGTACCAGTCGATTGGATACAGGAAACCATCCTAGGCGTCACTGGTAAGAAGCAATCACAAGACCAGACAACCGCTGGACGTAATACAACAACAACACAACAGACCGACTTTGTGTTACAGAGGGAGCTCCCTTAAACCGTCTGCCGATGTCCAGTAAGCCCATCCTGAAGCCCGAATAAAGATTATAGAAGATAAATTATGACACGGTAGCGGCTTACGGTTACCTTTATCTGACCTTGAGGACAAATCACTTTCTGCAAAATATATTGACCAGTTACTTACGACGAAAATTTTGTCAACAGCTCTAGCTTTTCTTTTTTCAGTTCTTCTGGGTTCACGCGGCCTTCGATTAGGTCACGAGCCTGTTGTTTCATTAGGTACGACGAATCTTTTTTCAAGGGGTAACCTAGAGGATTTATGTCTCGTTGTCGATTTGACCCCGAGGTCATACGGAAAGCTCCGGTGTATTTATCATCACGCATGTCAAGTGGATCTAAGCAAATGTTGTCGTGCATGGACATAAACAGTGGAATGTAACAGAGGTAATCCAAAAATGAGATCTGAAATAGAACAGAGAGAATAGTTGATGGCATGTCGTAAAACACTTGAGCATACACAGGAAAGAGTACAATGCTTAACATATTATCTAGAGAAGCCTGTAGGTGGCCCATAACAACCCGAGATTTAGATCTATTAAAAACCTGACGTTATCTAAAACACAAGGTAATTGAAGACCCAAATTAGTTAACAGTGTGATTATTTTTTGGATATAATACTGTAGGCCTATCTGATGAGGTCAATCCTAGGTAACTTAGCAAATTGCGGCTGTCAAGCATGTGATACATTGTCTCTTCTTCGACAATTTTCTCTTGTCAATCACTTGATAGTTCTACGAAGTTTGTTTGTTAATTCTAAACATTCAAGAGTAGCTCGCTCATACCACGAATGCGCATCACGGGTATTAACCCCGACGAACACCACCCGCCATCGTCTCACACTATACTTTGAGTCTAAAAACGTCCTCGAACTTCAGCTGAATTCATGAGGGATTCAGAATCCCAGGGTACACCTTAGTGACTATCAATGAACTTTTCATGATTACTTGTAAAGAAAAAATCCATAAAAATGTCCTAAATGTTTCTTACAACAATCATCTTATTTTATTGTAAAACAAAAATCGTTTTATCCTACCTCGCCAAAAAGGTTTGGCTGAAGTCGTTCCATAACGTATTGTTGTTGTTTCCAGTTCAAACCACCGGCAATGAGTTCGATCTTCAATGACTCTGCAGTAATGAAATTAGAGTCTCGATCCGAGTTTGTATTCGTGTAAAACATCATACGGTATAAACCCATCTTTCGTTCAATGTCCAGTAAATTACAGATCTCCAAGAGGTGTTTGCTTAACGAACTGAAGAAAGAAACAAAAAAGTTGAAAATTCACAAGTCCAATGCGATTGTACACCGAGGCTGGGGGAAGAAATAGGCTTAGTAAGTTTATTTTTAATAACTCAAAAAATTCACGAGAACTTCTTGAAGCGACAGAACACAAAAGAGTTTAAAAAAACACAAAAGTGTAGCCTCAGATTGTCCGGCATTCGCTCACCTCTCC
>JARFOD010134048.1:0-13588 GCA_031763545.1 Mopalia muscosa
ATTCAGAAGTTGTACATCCATAACAGTCGTCATGTCTTACTAATTCACCAGCTTCTAAATGCCACTCAAACAAGAGAATACAGTGTGTAAATTATAATAATACTCTTTCTGACTGTACCACTGTGGCCAGTGGTGTGCTACAAGGATCTGTTCTGGGACCTTTCTGTTTCTTCTATACATACACGATATTCCAAACACAACTATATTACTAGACATAGCTTTATTCGCGGACGACACCAGTGTTTCATGCTCCTCAAAAAACGTAGCTGACGCTATACAAATAATGCAAAGAGAATTGCAAAAAAAATCAGATGTGGTTGAGTGCTCAGAAACTTTCTTTGAACATCAAAAAAACTAAATTTATGTTAATAGAACCGAACTCCAAACTTAAAAATACCGAGTCCGCAATACCTCATTTAAACAATAATACAATTGAAATGGTAAAACAGTTTAATTTTTGGGGTATTTTTTTGAACGAAAAACTTAATTGGAAAACACATATAGACTACATCTGTAAGAAGGTTGCAAGAAACACTGGTGTAATCAATCAGATCAAAAATGACATTAACAAAAAAATCGTTGTTTATTCTTTATTATTCACCTATTAATCCCTATCTAATCTATGGTTCAACACTTGACGGAAATACACACCCGTCGTATTCTTTAATCAAAAGCGCACAATCCAGTTATCAATTTATACTTTCTCTCCCTTTTCTTTTTGTAACTTGTAACCTGATACTCGCTTATAAATTATTTTACTATCAACCAAATATCCCAGAATCATTTTCCGATTGCTTGGTGAGACGGATATCAGTCCAGTAATATTATACTAGCCGAACTTCGTTTGACTTTAGTACACCTTTTATCAGGACTAATCTATCCTATTGTTTATTCAATTCAGTCGGTCCCAGGGAATGGAACAAACTGCCTACATTTCTGCGTACAATAGAATCCTTATCTCTCTTCAAATCAAAATGCTATCTACTTGAACTTTTTCCACAGTGTTATACTTACTATACCAAATTTCTCCATTCGAGCTTATGTGTACATACTATATATTCATATACCTAACTGGAAATGGTTAGTTTGCTTATTCGCTTAGGGAGTGTATCCATTTATCGTTTGATGCTTCGATGGTTTATTTGAGAAAAAAACGACCGATACAGCTCTACACCCATGATTTTTTTTACAGCTAGGCCGGTTGTCGTAAGTTGCCAATACACATACACCGTCTCTGACTTTGGTAAACTTCGACAAGGTTAACGGCAGGCAGAAAGCTCTCTGAAGCCTGTACATTGTGGTAGCGAGAAATTATAATGTTTCGTTAAATGTGGCTGAGGTCTACACAAATTTAAATATTCTAAATTGGTATCACTGATTCATGGGTTGTAACATTTTCCTGTGTGTATTTCCTTTGATTTGCTTGACTGGTGGCCTGTGATATGTTGTTTTAGTTTTCAAATCCAGACCCAGTTTATGCATTCAAGTAATAACTAATGAACTTAATCACAATTATGACAGTTATGCATTCAAGTAATAACTAATGAACTTAATCACAATTATGACAGACCCCCTATTTGCACATTGATCGTGTATTATACATGGGGAGGGGAGATTTGACTCGGGTTCATAATCGCTTTTTAATTCCGAGTATTTAGCAGCCAGCCAGTCAGGGAAGTAAACAGTTTGCATTAACCGTGAAATAAACTATGGGCTTTAATGTATTGTATATAAATTGCTGCATGTAGATCGATTATTTACAACATCTTTCGTTTCAAACAGCTTTATAATCAAGTTTTATTTATTTAAATGCATTTACAGTTTTAATGTTTGCAGCGGAAGTCTCATGCTGTTTGGTTAAATGCCATACACGAGGAGCGCATTAAGTTTATAATCTCCATTAAATGTTCAAAATCATTATAATCTTCTCAGTGGGTGCATTATCTGGTACAATTCGCAAGAACTGTTCTGTGCATGGTGTGAAAGTTCCAAACTGTTTAAGTTAACTAAACCCAAGCGGACAGGTATTATATTGGTATAATAAATTAATAAGGCAATAGTTGATAAGTATTAAACGCCCACTGTGAACGACATTTTGACTTATTGTGATCCAAGTAGACAAGTACAACTCAGTTTTTGATGTTGAAATGCCGTCGGTGTCAATTTTCAAAACCAGTAAAACTACAGCTTAATACCTGTGTAGTTTCATGACGAAAGTTGCCACGCTGCGGAAAAATTCACTCATGGTTTGTTTATGACTGGATAATGATAAGCAAGGGATTCAGTGGTGTTTAATAACACAAATACATACCCGTCCGACATCGTTAAAGAAAGTAATGCCTTGGGCAGATATACCAAACTGCAAACAACGGCAAAATATGATTTCACAGAACAGGATGGCAGAGATTTAACTACCCCCTATCGTGCTGCAAGGGAAATGAAATATGAGTCACGCGTCAGTGAACACGAAAACCCCCACATTGAACCACGATGGTTTCCTGCATCGTCGTTTACACACAAAAAAAAACGCCCGATGAGAAAACGAACGATAACTGGATACAGTCCATTAGTGCTGTGCAGTCAATGACTACAATTGTTTCTGGTCTACTTCAAAAAATGTTCATTAAATCTGATTCATGTATGTTTTTATATCTGGACACTGGGAATAATATAACACGGTTTACTTTTTTTTTTTTTTTTGCTGTTACTTTTCCGTTATTTTGTTGTATGGTACATTGAGGTCAGAAGACTTTCTTCTTTGAATAGTATATCAACAGACCATCACCATTAAATGGTAAAATCGTATGTCATCTGTTATTACGAACGTCTGTTACATTTTAGAGAAAAGCAACACTTTTACGCTCTGGGATTTTATAATTTAACGTTGCCAAATTACCTATCTAAATAGCTGATGACGTGTAATTATTATTGGATAACTGTACAGTAAAAGTGTTTAATCTGATTAGTCTTCCATACATACAACGCTGATTAAGTCAGTGATATATTTAAAGACAGCTGTTGGACGTAAATCTGTACTACTTATCAGACGTTCGCAGCCATGGCGAACTTCGGATGTGCTTTCCTTCTGATTGTGTTTTCATTCTTCAATCCTGCAAAATGTGCGACAGAACTTCTTCAAAATGCAGGCTTTGAACAGGACAAATCTCACTGGGACTGTTGGGGTTTCCAATGTGACGTCACGTCTGACAGCCATAGTGGCTCTAAAGCCCTCAAAGTTACCGGAAGGTAAAACTACTTTTTGATATTCTATTTCAATGTAAATTCCCCCCAAATATTAACGGTCTTCTGAGATATAGTAGGGAACTATGAATATTGATGTTTATTTGAGTATCAGCGATACCTGGAGATTAAAACAAGTACTCAATCGAACAAAAATTGTGGTATTTTATGAGATAAAAAGTTAAAAACGTTTCCAAGAATAAGAGAAAAGTATCAGTAATACATCTGCATCGATTTCGATCTCCGTCACTTAGATTAGACATCTGTCATAGCTTAAGAATAAAATCACATATTTAACCAATCTTTACTAATTCGGTGAAACGATTTTCTCAGAAAATAATACAAGTTCAAGTATTTGAAACTGCTTTAGCCTGTCCTTAAACAAGATATAAAATTAAGTCCAATAAAAACTCAATCAGTGTAATTGTATAGGACGATGTACTATCAAGGACCGTCTCAGGCGATTAATATGGGACAAGGGAAACGGTACACTGTCGAAGGCTGGGTTAAACTTCTCAACCACAACACTAAAATGCTGCAGTACATTGAAATAGAGGTGTCTCTAACGATGGATAATGGTAAGTTCGTCGCATTTTGAGCAGATTGTGGTTTATTTGTAAAGTCTGGACCTCTGGCTAAGGCAGTCTGTTAAGAGGGTAGCAATGCTGTCTTACAATTAGAACAATTAACTTTTGAACTTAATCAAAACACTTCATATGTTACTGTTGTGCTATTTGTCAATTATTGTTGGAATAAACCGTCGTCGATAGCACTAATCAATCTATTGGCAAATTAATTGTAATCCATATACTCTACTCATCTTCCAACATGGCCTGATGACTTAATATAACATTTGAAGTATTTTGGCGGAATGTATGGAGGGTAGTTCCTGTTGGCCTGGTGCTCTCGAAGCTAATTAGCTAATTGGCGTCAGCCAACCGATATGTTTGTGATGTTATTGAGAATGCTTTCCTTCGCTTATTGGATTGCTAGGAGCGGAGTCGCCAATTCCAAATTTAAAAGCAGAATTGGTTTCCCATTTTAATATAATTTATATAACGTGTTTTCTCAAAAAGGTGAAAGTGGTTTGTTTTCTTCTATACTTGAGATTCCTTTTTGTTACGGCTATAACTGCATGTTATGTTCTTTGTTCTATATGCGTAGGACATAAGGATTATAAAAGCGTTGCTCGCCGTCCATTCCTCACCCCCAATGATGGCTGGGTTCATCTGGCAGGAGATTTTGTGACTTCCTCATCAGGTATGAACCTTTTCAAGGAATCAATATTCACCGGTCACTCGACGATGTAGCGTGGAGCAGGAGTCGTCTACTGTGGAACCTTTTCGTAAACAATATTTGATGGCCCGTCAAGAAAAGGCAGAAAAATAACGTGAATAAATAAAAGTTTATTTCACGAATTTTTGGACAAGTGGATGCTGTAGCTGTTGCGATTATCAGCAAACAATTGCATTTCCAAAATATTTTAATTTGGATAAATATGTCTACACATGGCTGATCTAATAACTTAAAGATTAGCTGACATATTGTTTTATTTCGTCTATGTTTTATTGAAAAGTTTCCTTTACACCTTATTACCTATACACGAATTAGCACTTTCTTTGACTCCAGGCTAGAATTATGAATAGGTATTGTCGACTGTGACGTATTGTCAGTCAAAATGCTGTGCAATTTGATTCTATACCTCTTTTGCTTTGCAGGTATATCTTCAGCTTCTGTGTACCTACAAGGGCCAGACCCTGGGATAAACTTTATAGTTGATGATATGTCGTTAAAAGAAATACCAGAAAATACCAATTGGAAAACTGAGGCCAACCAAAGAATTGAAAAACTTAGAAAGAGTGACATTCATTTTCAGTAAGTTCAAATGCTGCTAAAAGCCTGTTTAAAATCAGTGAGTATTGTATCACCAGGTTCTTTATAAAAATCATTCACAAATTTGGCTGAACACTTAAAATTATCCCCTGAAAATGGTTTACCAATATTCCAGACAAGATTCAATGACGCATGGATTTCATTCGATCGAGTGTTGTTTTCTATTGTTCTTTATATTTTTTATTGGGGTTTAACACCGTATTTAGGACAAGATACAGCGTTGATGAGATTTGTTAACGCGTCTTGTTTTGATGTTAGTTTGGGGTTTTAAAGGTTATTTCACTCATATGACGGCGTGCCAGCCCAATGGGTGAACGAACATTACATCGACTGGCAACAAAGAGTGTAGAAACAAGACAAACACAAGACAGTTACATCATAAATAGATCGACACCCTTAAGGGCAACTGGATGCTCCCGTCGTGTTTTGAATATTGGGAGTCATATATTAATGGTAAGTACCACCAGACTGGAGTCCATCACCACTTGTTCACGCGTTATCGTCGATACCATTAAGAAGAATTAACATGATGTGCACATACATGTCATAACATATTTATTGAAAGCCATGATGAGATTACATTAATGAGATGTTGAAGATAATGTGAAAATATTGACCCTATTTGAATACTTACATAACATTGTGAATAAGCTGCCTAGTCAAGTCATTGCTATTTGTGGCTTGTTGGTAAAAAAAAAACTAGTGGATTTATAAGACCTAAATATCTCACTAGTCTTTCCAAATCAATACGCCCTTACAAAATGCTGTTATGCTAAATGTTTTGTTACTTTCAGGGTAACAACAGCTAGTGGCATCAGTGCAAGCTCTGTTCAATTAGAGGTAAGTTAATATTATTGCAAGTGCAATTACTGAGCGTTTGATAGGGGAATCGACTTGTTGAAGTGAATCAAATAAAAATTACATGGTTTATGCTTGTATGTACAGTCGAATCCGCTTTATTGCATAACCAAATGCCACGTGTTGTTATGCAATAAACCGATCTTTTCGATAAACCGTGTTGATGGAATGGGGAGTAGGGAGATCTCCCTTTACTCTGCATTGTGTTGGCTAGGTTACCAACCGATCTATCTGTACGGCTTGCGATAGTAAACAATGTCAACTAACAAGATTCCTTGATAAAACAATAAATAAATAAAAATAGTTTTTGTACAGATTTATTAAAGAGGATAAACGTTTGTCTAATTGAATAATTTACATTGTGTATAATGATTTGTCTCCTCTATGTCTTCGACAACATCAATGTCAGAAGGCTGTACCGGTACAGACGATGCAGTTTCTACGGTAAACTCAGCTTTTTTGAAGCAGTTTACAATTTTACAAAGGTTTATCTTTCCGTCTGGACATGTTCATGCTAACGGTGAACTCTCGTTTGAATGATTTAAGACTGCTTCGGCTGACGTTTTATTGAGTGTGTGAGTTTAGCCACTACATGTGGCTGAAAGCCAATATACCGTAAAACATCTGTGTTCATTTTATCGCGATTTTAATGCAACTGTTATCATTCTATTTCTAATCATAAATGCAGATAATGCCTTTGTGTTTATAATTGTACTTAAGCCCTAGGCTATGCTTGTTTATTATTTATTGAAGCCACATACAAGCCGGAATAAAAAAGCCGGTAGCATCAACGATGCAGCTGTGTTCCTGCCGAGATCGGCGGCCATTACAAAGGTGTCTTATGCGATTATTAAATGTTAGGATTGTTAAAAAAAACACAGGTGCTATGGTTATATCCGATTTATTCCTTTGAACGATATGCTTATAAGCGGACTCTAATATGGAGTTAGATACGAAAGGGTTTGGTACATGAGTTTCTATGTCTTTATGCGGATTATTCGTTTAACCGAGTTGCGTACTTTCTAAGAATTGTTAAAAGAGTTAAAAAAAAAATAAAAGAAATTCCAAATGTTCTTTGTATTCAAATTCATTTGTAGGTTTAACAGTTTTTGGTAAAAATTAATTAGAGGATTCTGATGGACTCTTCGCGTTTAAAATCCATATTTTATAGCACTTACGTTATGTAGCTGATTATCATTGCTGATGTATTGAATAAAACATGAATGCATTTTATTTAACATTCATCTCTATTTTGATCATATTTAAACAGATAAACCAAATCAGTAATGGATTTCCATTCGGTACAGCTATGAATGCTCGTGACATTGTTGGAACCAGTGAAGTGAACAGGAAATATCAAAAGTTCATCTATGATAATTTCAATTGGGCAGTTCCTGGAAACGCTTTGAAGTGGTACGAGTTCGAAAACAATAAGGTTAGTCTGTAAGACTTCAGAAATAAAAGCTGGAAGATTACGCAGTATGTCATGGGCGGTTGTAAACCACATAATTATCGATAGCTAAATTATTTCTGATACATACTCTTTTTACAACTAAATTGACCTTGTAGAGGAGAACTTGACGAATTTGATTTAATGCTACATGACTACGAATCAATGTGGGTCTACTGTTGTAGCCTAGACTTTTACGAGGTAGATGTCTGCACTTGGAACATCTAAAGTATCGCGAAACAAACAGATTTGTTTTTCAAGTGTCTTTGCTGTCATCATTTGTTTCTTATCTGTTTTATGGAATCTGTCAATGTATGCTACGAAAATACAAAGCTGCGATGAACTATATAACTAAATTTGGCTTCTATACTGTCAACTTAATCAATTGAAAGTTTTTATACCTTTTTAGAGCTCCTCTTCTGAACTCGTTTGATTTGTTGTGGCTGTGGTTAATGACTTTTTTTTATCAACGGTGGATAAGTCAAACACTAAATTATGACGTTAAACCACAATTCCAGATTTCTCAATTTTGCGTGTATTAACAGGGTCATCCAAACTGGGACTGGGGAGAAAAGGCAGTCAAAGAATTGGTCAAGAATGGGTAAGACATATAACTCCAGCACCGATTAAAATGAAGAAGACTTTAGGTTGACTGCTCGTCTGTTTGCCTTGCTGCGGTAGGGGGGTTGTAAGAGCCAATAATATGCTGTATTTATAAACAATGCATTTGGAACAAAACCTGTAGCATTTACAACAATATGTCTGTGTTTCTGTTGATTTTGATTGAATAGTCATCCACATGAACGTTGTAACACTTGAACAACTTTGTCGGGAAACGGAAAATCATTTATTATGTTAGGGCTGTTTTTTTCGGAATGAATCTTTATGATTCGTGATTTATTAGTTGATATATAGTTGATTGGTGTTTAACGTCGTACTCAATGGTATTCCCCTTATATGACCACGGACAGAAATACAGAACATCACAAACAAATCTGCTTCCCATTACCTTTTAGCTCTGCGAACACCAGGGCAACAGAAAGTAACCTCTTTTCTCGCCTCTTACGATCGACCGAGGGAAGCCGAGGGAGTATTCTGCAGGGCCATAGCCCACCCGCTCCCTCACGGGGCATGTTCAGTTAAAGAGATGGAATATCTGGGCCAAGCGTAGTTGTGTTTGAATGTATAAAAAATAAAACTACTTATTTCCAGAATAAATGTACGTGCTCACAACATGCTTTGGGCTGTGGAACGATTTGTACCTGGATGGCTTAAGAACATGTCCCCAGCACAAGTTAGACAGGAGGTTGCCAAACATGTTAAAGATACAACTCTGCGTTACAAAGGACTGTAAGTTATCCGTTTCTCTACACAAGTAGTTTAATTCCGAAAAACGATAGCTTCTTTTTGATGCAATATTTCAGCATATATTATGCCATCATCAGGAGAGGATGATTTTGAACAAGTTAAATACCGATAAAGATTTTTTTTTTTCTTTTTTTTTTCGCCTCTCATAAGAATTATTTCTCATAGGAGTATGACTTTATGCTGGTAAACAGATAAGATTGTTTCCTTTTCTTTGCTATATAGCAGGATAGAGTCGGTTATTTTTGCTTCTTAATATAGTTTTATAGCGTCGAGTATGAATTTAAATTGATAAAAAGATTACCTTTTTTCGCTCTTTGGGATATACACCAAAATATCATATTTTAGTTTCGTTTTAGGAAGAATTTTTCCAAGTGGAGTATGTTTGTATACCGATAAAAATATTGGCATTTTTCCTAGATCCAGATATAGTATTTTGTATTCGCTTCTTAGAAGAGTGGTATCCCGTGGATATTTTCCTCTCCTGTCCTCTAATATATATCTGGTGATTTGGTGTTAGTCCTTGATAGGACAGCGAGGCAAGATTTAACGATAAAATAATTGCTCTTTACAAGGAAAATATAACCTTAAATAAAACCAAATTTTGCTGGAATACGTAAGTAATCCCTAAATCCACACCCTATAAATATCAAAAAATGATATCAGAAAAACAACGGCTCAAGCAGATATTGAACAGCACAATTTTAACAAATACATATCAGTATAAGATAATAATGTTTATATGAAAATATTTTACAGATGTACGAAAAAAAACCAAAGGGGGTATAATAACCAAAGGCTAAAAACAACACACAAAATGTGACGTAGCATCAGTGCGCAAACAAATAAAAAAGTATTCGAACAAAGAAACGATTGTATTTTGCACTCTACTTTCTGGTGTTTTCTCAGTCTGACTATTCTGATGGAACCAATCAATCAATCTACAGATTTGAACACTTATGAACCAAGGGTAGTCTTTGACGCATGTATACAATGAACAAACTTAATCCCTAAAATGGACAATAGCAGATTTTTATTAAATAGTTTTGCCCACGTGTTTCTGTTGATTACATATTTCTGGAAGTTAGTCAATGATAACAACTTACATATGGCCGAGTTTTAAACTGCCTTTGAATTATAATATCCTTATTTTGATATGCCAAAAGTTGTCCACAGGTATATGAGTCAGTCACACGATGTGGCTCCGGAAATCGCTAGGGTGGTTATTACTAGGTTCCCTCACGTTTTTCCACCGTGTTTAAGCGAGGTACAGTGTGGAATTGACAATAAGTCGTCACATAACTACGATACCCTTTAATAAGACGCTAAACCTTAATCAAAGAATCAAATTAAAAAATCCGCCATATGTATCAGCTTACTTCAGTTATGGGATAGTTACTCCGTTTTTAATTTCACCTTGAGGGTTTTCTCTCTCTCTCTCTCTCGTTTAGAGTCCTTTTCCCATATGCTTAATGTGATATATTTATGACCTTTTGTCATTACCAAATGCTTCAATACTTTTCTCACTTGAATTCCTCATTTTATTACCGGTAGAGTGAAGCATTGGGATGTAAACAATGAACTGTTGCACGGGAACTGGTATGAAAGTAAACTCAATGATTCTAGTTATACGAAAGAAATATTCCGTATGATTCATCAGTGGGACCCCAATGTACAGCTCTTCTTGAACGACTACAATAACGTAGGAGGAGGTGGGGCTACTCAGGTAATCAATGGTGTTCTCGAAATCTAAAGATCAAATTAAAATCATACTGATAAGTGAATACAAGAGTAGTTATTCAAGATTCCGTGCTGGAATGGAATGGAAATTAGTATCGATGGCACGTGCAGTTCTAAGTGATTAGAACTATGCGCGCCATTGCTTTGTATTATTTATATGAGTAGACCAGTTAATGTTAAATCATATGCCTAGTTAGCTCACTGTTTTCTTTTCAGAATCAACCGTAAAGACAAACATATAGATATATAAAAATCTATTTTCAGATAACGAGTGATATTCACAATTTACTTAAATGAGATAGCCGCACCACAACTATAGATCACAGTCATGCATAAGTAACTAAATACCGATAATCCCTCTGAAAAAAAAAACCCACAACATTTCTGTGTTATAATCTGCCATTGTACATGTCGATTAATAGCCATTTCATTCGATCCAGGCATATGCTGAACAAGGAGCCGACTACAAAAAGTCAAATACTCATATATACGGCATGGGAGCCCAATCACATTTTCCGGCATTCATTGCCCCGGATCCAACCCTTATCCTGGTTTGTATGTTCTACCAAAATTGTTTGATGGCTAGACACCTTAACGAAGCACGCTCTTTTTGCAGACGATAAAATATTTTAGATAGATCGTTTTAAGTCTAATGGTATAACTTTTTCTCTCATGTCCAGAACGTCACATTTTTGCAAATTTTCTCAATCATGACATACGGTGTGCTTTAACATGTCATCAGGCTTTGTTGATTTATCAACTTAACTTGGTATTAGTTACTTAACGTTACACGGGGAATGTTACACATTTTTTAGGCTTACTTTAATGTTTATCCTCGACCATATTTGATCTTAAGCGTCGACTGGATCGTTTGCAAGAAGCGGGTCTCCCAATCTGGGCCACAGAACTTGACGTGCAGACCGAAGATGAGAACCAAAGGGCTGACTGGTACGAGACAGCATACAGAGTTCTGTACAGCCACCCAGCGGTTGAGGGCATCATAATATGGGGATTCTGGAGTGTTGAACATTATGCCGGGGAAAAGGCCGCATTGGTATCCGGGCAAGAGTTTAGGGTAGGCATCAATAATGTTTTTTTCTCTCTCGCTTTCTCTTCAGCTTCTCAATAAGTTTGTTGTTTCTGTCACGGGGGTCTATTTGACTGATGCTGAATTGTTCTGCTGATGATTTGGAATACAAAAAATGAACAGCCTCACCGGTGCAATTTAGATTTTATTTATGCAATACTTTATACGATGACATTGAGTGTCCGGTTTTGAAGTTTGAAAACCATATCTAGTTTTATCTCCTGTAGATGGCAAATGAATATACCGGAACACAGAGACCGAGCAAGTACTTGCTACTTTGTAAGTTACTTTATTATTAATTTAAATAATAAAACCATATTTAATGCTGTCTATACTCTTTTTGTTCTAGACCAACGCAGCCGGAAATCGCTACATCAATCTCGTTAAGAAAGAATGGAGAACACACACTACACATGCGCTCTCCTCTGGACATGATTTCAATGTTCGGGGTTTCCATGGTGATTACGAGGTGAAGGTCAAGGTGAATGGGAAAGTCACGAAGACACAACATTTTACTCTTGGAAAGAATACCCAGAATGTACATGTCTCTGTTACAAATTAAAGTCCTAATATTATTCTATGTCATGAAATAAAATAGTTTGAAAACAAACGCTCTGCCAGATGTTTGGCATATTTTTATTGATAAAGAATGTTTATTTTTTATCTGATTGGTGTTGAAGTTTATTGCACTTTCTATGTCGATCAGAAAAGCGGTAAGAACGTCATAAAAAATAGCCACGCAAAATCTGCAATCGACGGAAATCTTTATACCCCCAGTCCAGGAGCCCATAGAGCAGAACGTTTTAATTTAGTCTAGTTGCGATGGTTAATAGTACATAATGCATAAATTCATTTTTCATAGAGCAGTCTTACAGTTAGTTAATAAGGGGAGGTTAATAAGGAAATATAAAACGACTGCTCAGGTAAATTAAAAGCCAGCCATCTGATTTATAAAACGTACATTTTCGTCAGACAAACTTTTATAACAATATTTCATGTGAATATGCGTTATTTTATCTCTTCTTTTAAAATACCCAGTCTAGAGCTTTACAAGGAAGATCACTCTAGAAAGAGATTTCAGGTGTTTTCAAAACTATTGGTGATTTCGAAAGTGAACCTTGGTTTCAGCTAACTATATTAATCAGGTGCTTACCAGAAATAAAATAGTTGCATTTACATTGCAAACTTCCTTTAAATCATAATATTATTCGTTTAGCAAAAAACGAACAGTTTTTCAAAATAAATCTCAACTATAACACTACTTCGTTAAACGTAGGTAGTTGGCGGGAGCTTCATGTTGCCCTGGTGCTTTCAGAGCTAAAGAGAAAGAGGATTGACTGGTGTTTTACGCAACATTCAGAGTCATTCTATTTATGCTCTGGTGTGAACATTTTAACAATTTCTTTATTTTATAAATTTGGTCGTACATCTGAAGTTGTCAGTTGTAAAAAAAGATTGGGTCTTTTTTAACCAATAAACTGACAAACGGAAAGGTCGTGTGGTTTTATAATACGAAAACTCAACTCCAAAAATATCTGTCACGTGTTTTTTTTCTCTATGTTTTCGTAATTACCATAGGATTACATGGCACGAAGCAATACATCACTGGTAAAAACAAGTGTACACCGCTGGCGTTAAAGCTGGTTGCTTACGCAACACTTAATCCTCCCAGACCAAGCTGTCGTTAAAACAGGATGAAGAGTGAGAAAAAATAGTGTGGTTCAACTTAATATAAAAAAACACGCAGTTCAAATGAACGCGTGGATCAAGAACATCGTTACAAACAAGCTTTCAATAGAGGGGGTCTTGTAGTTGTTTCGAGACAATAATTAAAACGGGGTGCATTTTTTTTTTTTTGTAATTGGTTTAATGAACAAAATATACACAATAAATCCAAATTTTTCTTGTCTGAATAGTTCAACTTAGGGATACTCTACCCCCCCCCCTCCCGAGGG
>JARFOD010134059.1:0-13586 GCA_031763545.1 Mopalia muscosa
TTGGGATGTGACACACAAGAGTAATTTAGTGGATAGATTGGGATGTGACACACAAGAGTAATTTAGTGGATAGATTGAGATGTGACACATGAAGGCAATTTGGGGAGGGTCACAGAGGGTGTGACTTTATACTATAATTATTTTCTGTACATTGTTAAAAGATTGAAGTGATCAAGTTTGGAACATCAAGGCTAATAATTAAGGATAGAAGTGTGACACATGGAGGTAATTTAGTTGGTAGACTCGCGGTGTGGCCAAGGGCTTAGGCAAACACCCATCAAATGGACACCCTGGGGTGAACAATTGCTTAATTTGGACACCTTGTTTTAAGAAACTTTAACATGCAGGAGTAAGGAAAACGGTAAAAATTGAACACCCAGTTATACAAATAGTGAAGCAAAATTACCATTTTTGGACACCCTTCTTCTGATTTCTGGCTAAGCCCCTGGGTGTGGTACATCAAAGTTAAGTTTTGTGGATTGAGATGTGACTCAAGGTTATTCAGTGGATTAGTTAGGGTGTTATATACTATTTTGTGAGTTGATAAGGGTGTGATGTTTAAGGGTTAGATGTGGATTAGTGAGTTTATCAGCGTTGACAGATGCGATTGATTGAGAATTAAGGTTGACACAACCTCACAAAACTGAGAATTTGCCACTCTACTTTCTAATCAATGAAGCTGTGATCCGACGTCCAACCTCACTCAGTAGCCTCCTTTTTCCCCCTGTTCCCAATTTCCTGGTTTTTTATTTGTAATCCCTAGTGTAATTATCGCCTTGTGTAGTGAGAAATTGTCTTCACAGACATCTGCCAAGTTAGAGACATTCAAGTTCCAATGAAGGTTTTAACAGTGCACATCACAACTGAATTTAAAATTGCAAATCAAAGAGCTTTCATCTAGGCTTCTAGTTTTTCTGTGGCTAATGTGCTGTGTTTCTGGGATCAATTAATTGCCCCCTTATCTCTTGGTTAGGCGACATGATGTCGTGTTGACATGTCGCTAGGATTGAAAACCCAGTGGAGGAGAAGCAAGCTTGAAGCCCAGCTTTTTTTTTGCTCTTGCTATAAAATAGAATACAGTAGTTAAAAAATAAATTTTTGGATTGTTACTGTAAATCACACAGATTTAAAAAAAAAATCATCCATCTATGCCATTCTTTGGTAAAACAAGATAAGTTCTATTCCAACATATCATCTATTCATTTGTTATTTAAAATGCTGACATAGATTATTTGTAGCCCTTTTCACATTAAAAACATATTGACGTTTGAGTATTTAAATAGTAAAACCTACCAGAGCATTACTGAATTCATTCTATTCCATCCTGTACATTTTAACTTCCTGAGGTGGGAGAGAATAAGTGGACCATATGAGTCTTTAATAAATCTGTTAAAATAAAGGCGGTTTTTATTTCTGCATATTTTTTGTCAAATATTTTATTTTGGTATCAATGTTATAATATTGTTACATGTTGAGAGATTACATAGTAATTTTATTAAATGGTACAGAGTATTAAAACTGTTGAAGAAGGCACTCTTTGTTGCGGTATATTGCTGGAGATTGTCCATATAATATTGTGAGTCAGTGGCAATCAGGATGACCTAAATATAATTATCTATAGAACATTGTGAGTCAGTGGCAATCAGGATGACCTAGTTGTCCATAAGACGTTGCAAATCAGTGGCAATCAGGATGACCTACATATAGTTATCCATAGAACATTGTGAGTCAGTGGCAATCAGGATGACCTAATTGTCCATAAGACGTTGCAAATCAGTGGCAATCAGGATGACCTACATATAATTATCCATAGAACATTGTGAGTCAGTGGCAATCAGGATGACCTAATTGTCTATAAAATGTTGCGAATCAGTGGCAATCAGGATGACTTACATATAATTATCCATAGAACATAGTGAGTCAATGACAATCAGGATGACCTAATTGTCCATAAAACGTTGCAAATCAGTGGTGATCAGGATGACCTAATTGTCAATAAAACGTTGCAAGTCAGTGGCAATCAGGATGACCAACATATAATTATCCATAGAACATTTTGAGTCAGAGGCAATCAGGATGACCTAATTGTCCATAAAACGTTGCAAGTCAGTGGTGATCAGGATGACCAAATTTTTCATAAAACTTTGCAAATCAGTGGTGATCAGGATTACCTAATTGTCCATAAAACGTTGCAAATCAGTGGCAATCAGGATGACCTACATATAATTATCCATAGAACATTGTGAGTCAATGGCAATCAGGATGACCTAATTTTCCATAAAACGTTGCAAGCCATTGGTGATCAGGATGACCTAATTGTTCATAAAATGTTGCAAATCAGTGGTGATCAAGATGACTTATTGTCCATTAAACGTTGCAAGTCAGTGATGATCAGGATGACCTAATTGTTCATAAAATGTTGCAAATCAGTGGTTACAGGATGACCTAATTGCCCATAAAATGTTCCATGTCAGTGGCGATCAGGATGGCCCAATTTGTCTATAAAACCTTGCAAGTCAGAGGCGATCAGGATGACTTAGTTATCTATAGAACATTGTGAGTCAGTGGCAGTCCAGATGACCTAATTTGTTCCTCCAAGATGCCTCTTCACCTCAGTCATTCTCTACATGTTAACAGCAATTTTTATTTTAAGGCATAGCAAACTCCTAATCTTTGTATATCACAGATTCCACAGCTGCGTCAGAATTTATATGTTGATCAATATTTAATGTAAATTGAAAAACTCCCAGTATGATTTTCTGCAAAAGCCTTTATGTTTTATTATCTATTACCAAGAATTTTGAATATATTAGTTATATATTCTGGGTTTATACTTCTTTATGTGGTTGTTTTGTATATCAATGCAAATAACACAGTATTAAAATGAAGTATTTTATGACTTAGTCAGCTGTCAAATTTACCCACAGTATTAAATGTCAACTAGTGCTTTTCTCAATTTTTGTACAAGCAAAATTATCTAAGATAAGCCAAATGTTTAATGGTGTTTAACTTTGTGAAATTACTTCAAGCTCATTGAAACATCTGCTCAATTATTGCAGCTCATATTATTATATAATTGTTGGTTGGTTAAGGGGCAACTTTTTTTAAGAGGAAAATTACACTCTAGCAGTTTGTTTAAACTTTTAAGTGTAACGATTCTGTCTTAATATTAAAGCGCTGCAGAATAATTGACTTTCAAATAAAGTCAAGTTCACATTTTATGGTGTTGCCTGTTCACAGCCGTCATATAATTGAAATACCCATAATGAGTTCGCCATAAAACACCAATCAAACATAAGCATGCAGAAAACTGGTTTAGGTTCAAGTGAAGGTTTGCTTACAATGTAACACAAAATAAAGACTATTTTTCATAGATTTAACACTTAAGTTAACTAGAGAAATGATATCATAACCTACTTGTCAGTAGTGGGTTCGATTACCGGACGTGTTTCAACCTGCAAAATTTTCTGAAATAGAATCTGTTCAAACTAAGAAAGTGTTATCCCAAAATAACGAAAATGCTGTTAAACTTCACTTTCTAAAAGACACAAAAATTATTCAATTATTTACTTGTCAGTAGTTTTAAAACTACTTAGCACAGCTAAGAGCTTATGACCATGGTTCAGGGGTAAATGTGTTAGATTCCTCCCTTCAAGTGTACCTCTTACAGGTTTGATTTCCTTAGTTGACAGGGCCAGCGGTCGTGGCTCAGTGGTAGCGAGTGCGCTACCTGAAGTGAATATGCTTCGATTTACTGTTCACGGATTCGAGTCTGCCTTTCGGTCATCAGGTATATGAGCGAGTCACATGTTGTGGCTCCGGCAATCGCGGGGGTGGTTTTTATGAGGTTTCCTCATGGTTTTCCACCGTAATAAAGCTGTGTAGAATGTGAAATGGACAATCCGTCGTCATATAAGTGAAATACCCTTGAGGACGATGTTAAACACCAATCAAACGAAAAAACAAACTTTAGTTGACAGGAAGGTTATAACCTTAAAAGGGAACAGATGTTAAGTGTATGGTCAGTTGTGGTAATGGATAAAGCTATATTTGTTTAATTATAACAAATAATTATGTTTCAAGTAATATTTATCACGTTAATTAAGGTTTTCCCGCCAAGAGTTGTGACGTAGCTGTATGGGGTTTGAACAATGACTTCTTCCCCATACACATACGTCATCAGGCTTCTGACCAATCACGTGCGCTAGATTTTTCACCATTTGAAATCAATTTTTATCACTAAATTAAATATAAAAAACCCCACACATTTTAATTGATGGAAACTTGTTTTTAAGACATTTTTTGTCAGACAAAAGTTTATATTAAGGCTTGAGGACATTTAAGTATATGAGAGAGTCTAAAGGAGTGGCTCTAGTGGTGTTCATGAGTCTTTCTGTCAGTTTTTCATCATATTTAAAGTAGGCAGATTAAGAAGTGGAAAATACTTTTTCAGATAAGTGAAATATCCTTGAATATAATGTTAAACCATAATCAAACAAATACTATCACCAGTGGATTTAGAAAGCGGGTGGGCCATGGCTTTGTAGAATACTCCCTTGGCTTCCTTGGTCAATCGTAAGAGGCGGGAAAAGAGGATGCTTTATGTTACCCTGGTGTTCGCAGAGCTAAAGGTTAACAGGAAGCAGATTAGTTTGTGATGTTTTGTATTTGAGTCCATCGTCATATAAGTGAAATACCCTTGAGTACGACGTTAAACACCAACCAAACAAACAAACCAGTGGATTTAAATCTAATACCATATTTCCTCTTACAGTTTGGACACTCTAGTTTTCAGGGGTTTCTGTCAAAAGAGTTAAAAAAAACTTTAAGCACTTTAAACCTCAATCAAGCAAAGAAACATAGTAAATAAAATAAATTGGTATCTATGCTTAGATTATACAACAGTCCAAACTTGATTAATATCTCAATTGGCAATATCAAACGTTATCAAACGTAATTCTTCACTAATTTTAAGTTCTCTTTAAATTATTTTTTTTAGATTTCAGTTCTATTATAAAACCTCATTATATTTGTGAAAGCTAGTCCTTGGAATCAGTCTAAAAAAATGTAAAAGAAATCATTGTATTACTTTCATTTTTTTATTTAGAAACATGTTGGTAACATTCTAAAGGATTTAAAAAAAAATTTCTATTGCAGGTTTTTTTTGCCTCTAACAGGAGGTGGTTATCACATAAGCTGATTCATCCCTTATCTTATAATTATCAAAGGCTGGTGTGTTACCCTGAGGTGCAAAACTCAAAGGGATTACTGCTTGTTGAAACAGAAATCAATGATTTGTCTTGCTAAGCCGCCCTCTGGCTAAGGGCAGTTTATTTTAAAAGTATTAATGCCGTTTTTACTTTAATAGCATTGTACGAAAATACACTTTCCATCATTTAATATGGAAATGCTTCACATATATTTGTTGTGCTACTGTCAATTATTATTGGAATACACAGCCGTCATAAAAGTGAAATACCCTTAAGCACGGTGTAAGTCTATCAGTCAGTCTATGAGTCTTGCTAAGCTGCTTCATACCACTATTCTATCAGTTTGTTCTTTTTTTTATCTTCATTTCCTTATTTTGGTTGTTGTTTCTATGGCTCTCTAATAGTTTGTTCGTATGTTAGATATACTGTCTTTACTTATCACTGGAGGATGATTAAATTTCCAACATTATCAAAACAGTCCCATTTTATGGTTCACCTTGTGTATATTGCTGTTGGAATACGGTACACCACCATCATATAAATGTCATACCTTTGAGAATGTCTGTCTGACCAAGAGGCAGTTTGTTTCAAAAGTAGCAATGCTTTCTTTACTTAACACTATGGAGGGAGATTACCTTTCCAACAGTAAATAATGCAAACATTTCATATTTTATGGTTGTACTAATGTTAATAATTATTGGAATACACAGCCATCATAGAAGTGAAATGTCCTCCTTAAGCTCTGCTAATAACCAATCAATCAATCAGTCAGCATTTGGTATTGAACTTAAACACCAATCAATCAATCAGTCAACATGTGAGATTGAACTTAAACACCAATCAATCAATCAGTCAACATGTGAGATTAACCTAAAACACCAATCAATCAGTCAACATTTGAGAATAACCTTAAATGTCATTCAATCAATCAGTCAACATGTGAGATTGAACTTAAACATCAATCAATCAATCAGTCAACATTTGAGATTAACCTAAAACACCAATCAATCATTCAGTCAACATTTGAGAATAACCTTAAATGTCAATCAATCAATCAGTCAGCATTTGAGATTGAACTTAAACGTCAATCAACCGATCAGTCAACATTTGAGATTGAACTTAAACGTCAATCAATCAATCAGTCAACATTTGAGATTGAACTTAAACGTCAATCAATCAATCAGTCAACATGTGAGATTGAACTTAAACACCAATAAATCAATCAGTCCACATGTGAGATTAACCTAAAACATCAATCAATCAATCAGTCAACATTTGAAATTGAAATTTAAACACCAATCAATCAAGCAGTCAACAATTGAGATTTAACTTAAACATCAATCAAATAATCAATCAATCAATCAACCTTCGAGTAAGACCTTTAACCCAAATCAATTAACCTATGATATTGACCAATCATTCAATCGAGCAGTCAGCATTTGAGAATGACCTTTAACATCAATCAATCAATCAGTCAAGGATGTTACTTCCACTAACAAACTTATTGTAAAGGAACACCAGAAAACAGAGCGTTATCATATTGCATCAATAGATAAAAATGGATCCCAAATTTTAAGGTTTAAAGAAAAAATCAGTTATTTGCCTATGAATTGAAGGTCGTGTTATTTTGACAGCTTTAACTAAAACAGGATCCCCCAAATGTTTCTGTCAGATTCTTAGTTAGGATTGAAAATATGTCCAAAATCCGTATTTTTCAAACTTTTGCCTGTCCAAATTTTCTATTTTTCAATTTTTGACAGCTCTGACAGCACTGGGGCAACAGGAATCTTCCTCCCAACCCACTGTGAAATACCTGTACACTGTTAAACATTAATCAATCGTGGTCTAGCCATGAATGCCCCTGATGTTTAATGGAGTTGGTGAACTAAAATTGCCTTAAACTTCATCAGTGACAAATGCTAAGTTTTTTGCTTGTTGTGTATTACAGCAGCCAATTGAACAAATTTATGTTTTCTGACTGAAAAATTCATTTCTGCCTCTCATGCAGTCTTTTTTAAGTAGGGTGGAAGGAAGCTCCCTGTTGCCCTGGAGCTATAAGATCTATGGGGCAACACAAAGCTATGGAATTGAAGTTATAGACCAGGCATTTATTGACAGTACATACTAGATTTCAATTATAACACCCAAGTCAAGACGAAGCCTCACCTATCTCTGCTCATGTACCTTTTTTTATCTGAAGCAGATTTACATTTAATGTAGTTTAGCAGAGACTATGTCGGTCAGTAGGTTTGTGAACTCAATGACTTTATACTAGTTTAATCAATAATTCCAAACTCACCCAACTAAAATACCCTGGCTTGGTTATCACAATATATATTTGGCTTGAGAATAATGTGTAGCGTTATTGATTTCTTTAAACAAATACTCATCGGAAGGTGTCATCAAGTACTCATCTAGACTTTAGTAAATAAAATGTACCTGTAATGCAAATATAAATTAAAAAGCATTCTAATTTATTAAAGTTTGTTCAGAGCTGAGGGAAAAGAGCCCTTTTGTTGCAGTGGTTACCACTGTAAATTTGCACAATATATCAGATTGCAACTTGCACCATTTTGTTGCAGTGTGTGACACTGAATTTGTACACTGTATTGGATTGTACCTTTTACCATTTTGTTACATAGTAAATTTGTACACTTTATCGGTTTGCACCTTGCACCATTTTGTTGCATTGTGTTACACTGTACATTTACAAACTATTCCATTTTGTCCCAAGTAAATAGCTTATAGAACCTGAGATTGTTTCTGGTAGCCTATCTGTTATAAAACACTTTGGGGGCGGTGGCTTTGTGTTTAGCTTGTCTGCTTACTATAAATTCTTCCTGAGCCCGCCTGTCGACCATCAGGTATATGAGTGGGTCACACAATGTGGCTCTGGCAATTGCAGGTTTTTAAGAAAAAATTGATAGTTTCCTTCAGCTCTCCCCATATTTAAGCAAGCAACAAATGAACAACCCATCATCTTAACAGTGAAATACCTTTGAGTACAACATTAAAATCCAATGAAATGAACCGTATAGAACACTTTTAACTTATTCTTTGTCTGTGAAATGAACTTTGTAAAATCAATTTTTGTTCAAGTTTGTTGTCAGTTATTAACAGTGACTTCATGGAACTGATTTGGAATCCAGCTGTGTTACATCCTGGGTTTGAGGTTTCAATTAAATTTAATGTCTTTGGGTTTTCTGTGTAAACATAAAGAGTCTGGTGGAAAGTAGTTTATATACTACTTCTATGTATACTGGGATTTTGCTGTGGCAATCGTGGGGGTGGTTTTTATGGCATTTCCTCTCGGTTTTCCACTGTAATAGGGCAAGTAACAGTGTTAAGTGGATAATCCGTTGTCATATAAGGGAAATACCCTTGAGTAGGACCCTAAACCCCAATCAAACAAACAAACTATATATACTGGACCTTGTGGATCTTTAGTACTGGTTATTATATATCTGCCAAAGAACAGTTTGTTTGGGACATAACATGCTGTCTTTCCAACAAGGCAAAAACAATCACTTTTAATAGTAATGGTGTTGTCAATTACTGTTTGAATACACTGGCTTTATCTTAATGCAATACCCTTGAGCATGGCGTAATACACCAACAAATTCATTAATCATGGTATATTTGGCTATATCAGGGAACTGACCAGTACTTCCTCTGACAATAATTCCTCTGGTAATAACTGCTCCAAATAACTCCTGCTCCTGTGACAATTGCTCCGGCAACAGGTACTTTTCAACAAAAGCTACAATGAATCGGGAGACAACTAACTGCTCTGGTTCACGGGACAACTATTGCTCTGTACCCAGAGCCTCAATGTCACACTGACCAATGTTCGGAATAATCTCCAGTTGTACATCAACACTAGCAACACGATCTATGCATATGCGTGAAATGCTTTGAGCAGGAAGTTTAACCCCAAACAAACAGCTAAATAAATCAATCAACCAATTAATTAAGCAATTTATGCAGCAAAATTACAGATTACGTACGCTTGCAATTAAATAAAGACTCTGATGGGTTGTCGTAGAGTCCACTCTATAAATCTACAACATGTTTGTGTACACGTAGCACATTGGCATACTGCCAGAGTAAGATACAAGCTGATTTTCTATCCATCAGCCCCTAGCGATCATTATTTCTTTATTTGTTTGAAGCAATTTGATTAATGTTGGTCTAGTGTTTCTCGCTGGAAGCAGTTTCCTTTAGCAGAGTTACGTTACAACTCTTCAATGTGATTCTGGTCACTCGGTGCATTGTGTGTGTGTGAGATGATGGGGCCAGCCCTGGACAGTCTCATTTTTCAACCTTTCTAATATCTGTGACAGCGGCCTGGGAATATTTCTTTATCCAGCTCTTAAGATCAAAGCGGATTAGGCCACCCGTAACATATTGTTTGTTGCAATTTGAAGTGTAATCTTTCTGTTATTTTGTTACTCGATTAATACAGGCCATGAAGGGAAATATCCAGCCAGTTGACTTTAATGTTCTCCTTTAACTCAGTTTATTATCAAAACAAGACAATCATTGGAGGACATTTATTACTTGTTTCCGTTTTGAATGAAATAAAATAGATTTTAGAACAAACCGCATTTATTGGTAAATGAACTTGTCCAAGATCAGCTGGATTGATCGATAACAAGTTTGTTTCCAAAACCCTAGCTTCTCAAACTAGCTGAAAAAATGTTAAAATCTTCTCATTTGCAGACCAAAATATTCATTGCTTCTGTTGAAATTTGATATGACATTGTCATACCATTAGCATCCATATAATAAAAGGTCATATCATTTTTTCTGCATTACTTTATTGTAGCAAATGGTGTTTTCTCTCACCATAACGTGGCTCTTGCATTGATTCAGTTTAAGCTTTCAATGCATGAATTTTTGTTTTGACTCCTGAAACTAAAAGGAAAGTTTTGTAGAAAATTTGTCAAAATATGGAAGGGGCATTCTATAAGTGTGGATGCTATTTGGTAGAAAAACAACTGACAAAGCATCACTGTTGACTGTGCTTAAATAATTTATTTACCCTACCTGTTATATGGTAATCTGTGATCAGAGATGGGCTGGTGTTGTTATTGCTGATAAACTTCTGTTACCTGTTTGAATACACCTGTAGTTTAATCAGCTGTTACCAGGTATGTGGAGAATGTGACCCTAAGTGACCCCAGCCAAGAATAACAGTGCAATCAGGAAACAGATTGTAGGTGGCCCGAACATCAATGTTATTGTAGCATTTATAAAAATGATAAATGATGACTAGATCGTACTTTATGTTTATTAGTTATTTTTTAATTAATTATTAAATTCATTTTTGGCAGGCTTGTCAACTATGGTTTCTTGTTTTGCAGGATGAATCATTTCCCAGTAAATTAGAGCAGGCATTTTCATGGTCTTGTCCACATATATTTGCATTCCATATTAAATACATATGGATGAAGTCATACTCCATATTATAGTAAGATGTTACAAAATTAAGATTTTCAGAAACTGTAAGTACTACATATAGGTAGTACTTACAGTTTCTGTGAATTTTCAGAAGTACAGAAGTTTAATTTCATGGTACAGTAGGACATTGTTCATGTACACTGTACTACTATACTATTAAATTAAATAATTTTATGTCGTTTAGAAACTAAGTAGAATCATTATTTTTGGGGTAAAATATACCTTCTTTGAACAGATTAAGCAAAATTTCATAGGCCTGTGGGGATGTTTTGGGAATGTTCCCTAACTGGACCCCCATGCCAAGCTTTTCTCAATACAAACATAAAATTAAAAAGACCTTACACAACTTACAGACACTTATGTAAGTTTTTTTAGAATTTAATGATTGTATTGACTTGAGGGAGACTCCTGCATGAGGGCTGAAAGCTCTGAAAAGTCAATATTTACATGGAGTAGCTCAGTTGTTTTTTTTTAAAACTCAGTAGTCTATTTACATACTAAGTTATGAATATTAAAAAAATATATAAGTTTTTCAGTGATTCCGTCAACCAAAAAACACCACTTGAATGTAAATGTGTTTTTTTCGTTTTTTAAATATTTTTTATTTAAGTAATAACTGGTTGTCAAAATAAGAATGATTGTCAGGACACAGACTCAGGAATTCACTAAATGATCAATAATAGTCATTGACGTCAGCGTAAAATTAACAATAATATGACAGCAAAATAGCTATTGTTTTTACACTCCATTGCATCATGCCTTTTATCTCATTTTCCTCACACAGACTTGTTTACTTGTTAAACATAAAAACAGTGAAGCTGAATTTGTTGACCCAGATAATACTAATGATACAACATATGCAGTACATTTATATTAATAACTTTTGTTTACATATATCATGTGTGAACCCTATGATCTGGTAACACATGTAAACCAGTCTGCATATTTTAATGTCATTTCACATGTTTTGCTAGTAGGCTTATCGAACACTCTGTTATGTTTTGAATATTGCTCTTGTTACACCTAACTTCAAACTGGGAGATTTTATTGTTTCTTGCTGCCTAGCTAATGGCCGTTCGTTCCACGCTTTGTCTTGCCATTTTTATAGTTGTTTTATTCTTGCTTTGTGCTATTGGAGTACAAAGCCATTCTAGAACTAAACTAAACTGTCATTTAGCATGGCATATAATACTAAATAATCAATATATCACTGTTCTTGTCACCATGTCCGGTTGTTGTGAAGGAGCTTTCTGTTGCTCTTAAGCAATAAGTAGCCGATCTTTGGGTTTTTGTGTCTCTTGGTCGTCGTGTCTTATCTTCTTTTGTTACCATTGGCAACCATAATTGGTTCCATCCATCTGATGGTCTCACATACTGGAGTAGGATGAACAATAATAATCCTAAATATGGCTTAAAACCCCAATCAAACAAACAAACCTTGTTACTAAGAGAGTGCAGCTATGAAGTGGTATTGTTATTCTCATAATAAATGTGGAATATTTCACCTGAAATGTCCTTAAGCGTGAAATTTAAGAACATATAAATGATCTTACTTAAATCAAACTGACGATAGAACTGTACTTCCTATGGTTTTAACTAAAACAAGACAATCTGTGTTGAATCGTCTTCCTTCTGTCGCGCCCTGTGAGGGAGCGGGAGGGCCATGGCCCTGCAGAATACTCCCTCAGCTTCCTCGGTCGATCGTAAGAGGCGTGAAGAGGTTGCTTTCTGTTACCCTGGTGTACGCAGAGCTAAAGGGTAACGGGAAGCAGATATGTTTGTGATGTCCTGTATTTGTGTCCGTCGTCATATAAGTGAAATACCCTTGAGTACGATGTTAAACACCAATCAAACAAACAAATCGATTCATGGTACCCAAAGGATGGGTGGTACCCCTCTGTTTTAGCCCTTGCTGCCTACAAATCTTCATTCGATGTACCGTCCACTATTCCATAATGTTTTTTTCCTTCAGTTACTTGAAATTGAGAATCGTATTATTGTAAAGATAATGCCATAAATATTAGTTTCGGTGTGAGTTCTTCTTTCTAGTAGTGTAAGTAACTTTAGGATACAGGGATTGGCACTGTCAAATCTGTGGACCACTTTAACTGTCTGTAGAGGAATAAAATATTCAATTTGGCCAAAATATATTCACTATTCACTAATTCAAGAAAAAAATATTCAATTTTTGAGAGAAAATTTTCAATTTTTCAAAAGTTTGGTTGGTGAGAAATTTACTTTTATACATCACTTGGATTATATACCGGACAGAGACACATGTATACATACATACTTATAGCTCCAAATCAAGAGAATAACCCACACCATGTTTACATGGATTTTGCTGGAATTAAGAAACAATTTAGAAAGAACAAACCATTCTTGAGTAGCACACTAAGCACAGGGTTTGTACGGTTTTGGAAAAGTTTTGGAAATTTGTGAGAGGGCTTTCCAGGACCTGGAAAGTCCTGGACAAACATATTTTCTTTCAAGGGCTATGGAAAAGTTATGGAAATTGATTTGATTGCTATCCAAAACAAAATAGTTTTCGTATTCAGATTGTTCTGAAAATTGCTTATTAAGTTCAATGGAAAAAGTTTTATTAGGTGATTATAATTTATTAAGATGTTTTTTTTGTCTTAATTATTGTCTTTATTTTTTTCTCTTTAGTTTGTTTGCAATATTGTTTAAGTTAACTCTGGAGGAAGTTAAACTTTCCAACTTTTTCAAAACTCTTGCCATTTTATAGTTTTGCTAGTGTCAAGCTGAATCTTTTTGAAATACACCGCCGTCATATAAGTGATTTTACTTCAGCTCGGTGTAAAAATCAATCAATCAATCTGTTTAAAACAAACAAGATAGCGACTGCTTTTCTATACATTTTTAATTTCCTAAGCTTTGGAACATGACTAT